>JAVIAB010000050.1:35510314-35565314 GCA_032433765.1 Megaustenia siamemsis | reverse complement strand
TACTACTACTACTACTACTTTTTCTTCTACTACTACTACTACTACTTCTACTTCTACTATTTCTACTACTACTACTTCTACTACTACTTCTACTACTACTTCTACTACTACTATTTCTACTAATACTACTACTATTACTACTTCTACTACTACTTCTACTACTACTTCTACTTCTACTATTTCTACTACTACTACTTCTACTACTATTTCTACTACTACTTCTACTACTACTTCTATTTCTACTACTACTACTACTACAACTTCTAATACTACTTAAAAACTGAATGTGTGTGAGCCTGGAGAAAACTTAGTTTGTATGATCTATGAGAGAACTTAGTTTGTGTGTGCCATGAGAGAGGTTAGTTTGTGTGAGCCTTCAGAGAGGTTAGTTTGTGTGAGCCATGAGGCAGGTTAGTTTGTGTGAGCCTTCAGAAAGGTTAGTTTGTGTGAGCCGTGAGAGAGGTTAGTTTGTGTGAGCCATGAGAGAGGTTAGTTTGTGTGAGCCTTGAAAGAGGATAGATTTTGTGAGCCTTGAGAGATCTTAGTTGTGTGAGCCATGAGAGAAGTTAGTTTGTGTGCGCCATGAGAGAGGTTAGTTTGTGTGAGCCTTCAGACAGGTTAGTTTGTGTGTGCCATGAGAGAGGTTAGTTTGTGTGAGCCTTCAGAGAGGTTAGTTTGTGTGAGCCTTCAGAGAGGTTAGTTTGTGTGAGCCATGAGAGAACTTAATTTGTGTGAGCCATGAGAGAGATTAGTTTGTGTGAGCCTTGAGAGAACTTAGTTTGTGTGAGCTTTGAGTGAACTTAGTTTGTGTGAGCTTTGAGTGAACTTAGTTTGTGTGAGCTTTGAGTGAACTTACTTTGTGTGAACGTTTAGAGAACTTAGTTTGTGTGAGCCATGAGAGAATTTAGTTTGTGTGAGCCTGGACAGAACTTAGTTTGTGTGAGCTATGAGAGAACTTAGTTTGTGTGAGCCGTGAGAGAACTTAGTTTGTGTGAGCCTGGACATAACTTAGTTTGTGTGAACCTTGAGAGAGCTTAGTTTGTGTGAGCCTGGACAGAACTTAGTTTGTGTGAACCTTGAGAGAACTTAGTTTGTGTGAGCCTTGAGTGAACTTAGTTTATGAGAGTCTGGACAGAACTTAGTTTGTGTGAGCCTTGAGAGAACTTAGTTTGTGTGAGCCTGGACAGAACTTATTTTGTGTAAGCCTAGACAGAACTTAGTTTGTGTAAGCCTGCACAGAACTTTGTTTGTGTGAACCTTGAGAGAACTTAGTTTGTGTGAGCCTTGAGTGAACTTAGTTTGTGTGAGCCTTGAGAGAACTTAGTTTGTGTGAGCCTTGATAGAGGTTAGTTTGTGTGAGCCTTGAGAGAACTTAGTTTTTGTGAGCCTTGAGAGAGGTCAGTTTGTGTGAGCCATAAGAGAACTTAGTTTGTGTGAACCATGTGAGAACTTAGTTTGTGTGAGCCATGAGAGAATTAGTTAGAGTGAGCCATGAGAGAACTTAGTTTGTGTTAGGTTTGAGAGATATTAGTTTGTGTCAGCCTTGAGAGAGCTTAGTTTGTATGAGCCTTGAGAGAACTTAGTTTGATTGAACCTTGAGAGAACTTAGTTCCTGTGAGCCTTGATAGAACGTGTGTGAGCCTTGAGTGAATTTAGTTTATGTGAGTCTTGAAAGAGGTTAGTTTGTGTGAGTCTTGAGAAAATGTATTTTGTGTGACCCTTGAGAGAGGTTAGTTTGTGTGAGCCATGAGAGAACTTAGTTTGTGTGAGCCTTAAAAAGGCTTAGTTTGTGTGAGCCTTGAGAGAACTTAGTTTGTGTGAGCCTTTAGTAGGCTTAGTTTGTGTGAGCTTTGAGAGAACTTACTTTGTGTGAGCCTTAAGAGAACTTAGTTTGTGTGAGCCTTGAGAAAACTTAGTTTGTGTGAGCCTTGAGAGAACTTAGTTTGTGTGAGCCTTGAGAGAACTTAGTTTGTGTGAGCTAGGAGAGAACTTAGTTTGTGTGAGCTAGGAGAGAACTTAGTTTGTGTGACCCTGGACAGAGCTTAGTTTGTGTGAGCCTTGAGAGAACTTAGTTTGTGTGAGCCATGAGAGAACTTAGTTTATGTGGGCCATGAGAGAACATAGTTTGTGTGAGCTAGGAGAGAACTTAGTTTGTGTGAGCCAGGAGAGAACTTAGTTTGTGTGAGCCAGGAGAGAACTTAGTTTGTTTGATCTATGAGAGAACTTAGTTTGTGTGAGTCAGGAGAGAACTTAGTTTGTGTGAGCCAGGAGAGAACTTTGTTTGTTTGATCTATGAGAGAACTTAGTTTGTGTGAGTCAGGAGAGAACTTAGTTTGTGTGCGCCTTGAGTGAACTTAGTTTGTGTGAACCTTGAGAGAACTTAGTTTGTGTGAGCCTGGACAGAACTTAGTTTGTGTGAGCTTGGACAAAACTTAGTTTGTGTGAGCCTAGACAGAACTTAGTTTGTGTGAACCTTGAGAGAATTTAGTTTGTGTGAGCCTTGAGTGAACTTAGTTTGTGTGAGCCTTGAGAGAACTTAGTTTGTGTGAACCTTGAGAGAACTTAGTTTGTGTGAAACTTGAGAGAACTTAGTTTGTGTGATCTATGAGAGAACTTAGTTTGTGTGAGCCAGGAGAGAACTTAGTTTGAGTGAGCCAGGAGAGAACTTAGTTAGTGTGAGCCATGAGAGAACTTTGTTTATGTGAGCCATGAGAGAACTTAGTTTGTGTGAGCCTTGAGAGAACTTAGTTTGAGTGAGGCAGGAGAGAACTTAATTTGTGTGAGCCAGGAGAGAGCTTAGTTTGTATGATCTATGAGAGAACTTAGTTTGTGTGTGCCATGAGGCAGGTTAGTTTGTGTGAGCCTTGAGAGAGGTTAGTTTGTGTGAGCCTTGAGAGAGGTTAGTTTGTGTGAGCCATGAGAGAGGTTAGTTTGTGTGAGCCTTGAGAGAGGATAGATTTTGTGAGCCTTGAGAGATCTTAGTTGTGTGAGCCATGAGAGAAGTTAGTTTGTGTGCGCCATGAGAGAACTTAGTTTGTGTGAGCCATGAGAAAGATTAGTTTGTGTGAGCCTTGAGAGACTTAGTTTGTGTGAGCCTTGAGAGAACTTAGTTTGTGTGAGCTTTGAGTGAACTTAGTTTGTGTGAACCGGGAGAGAACTTAGTTTGTGTGAACCTTGAGAGAACTTAGTTTGTGTGAGCCTTGAGAGAACTTAGTTTTATTGAACCTTGAGAGAACTTAGTTCATGTGAGCATTGAGTGAATTTAGTTTATGTGAGTCTTGAGAGAGGTTAGTTTGTGTGAGCCATGAGAGAACTTCTTTTGTGTGAGCTTTAAGAAGGCTTAGTTTGTGTGAGCCTTGAGAGAACGTAGTTTGTGTGAGCCTTTAGAAGGCTTAGTTTGTGTGAGCCTTGAGAGAACTTAGTTTGTGTGAGCCTTGAGAGAACTTAGTTTGTGTGAGCTAGGAGAGAACTTAGTTTGTGTGAGCCTGGACAGAACTTAGTTTGTGTTAACCTGGACAGAACTTAGTTTGTGTGAGCCTTGAGTGAACTTAGTTTGTGTGAGCCTGGACAGAACTTAGTTTGTGTGAGCCTGGACAGAACTTAGTTTGTGTGAGCCTGGACAGAACTTAGTTTGTGTTAACCTGGACAGAACTTAGTTTGTGTGAGCCTTGAGTGAACTTAGTTTGTGTGAGCCTGGACAGAACTTAGTTTGTGTGCGCCTTGAGAGAACTTAGTTTGTGTGAACCTGGACAGAACTTAGTTTGTGTGAGCCTGGAGAGAACTTAGTTTGTGTGAACCTGGACAGAACTTAGTTTGTGTGAGCCTTGAGTGAACTTAGTTTGTGTGAACCTTGAGAGAACTTAGTTTGTGTGAGCCTTGAGAGAACTTAGTTTGTGTGAGCCTGGAGAGAACTTAGTTTCTGTGAACCTGGACAGAACTTAGTTTGTGTGAGCCTGGAGAGAACTTAGTTTGTGTGAACCTGGACAGAACTTAGTTTGTGTGAGCCTGGAGAGAACTTAGTTTGTGTGAGCCTAGAGAGAACTTAGTTTGTGTGAGCCTGGACAGAACTTAGTTTGTGTGAGCCTGGAGAGAACTTAGTTTGTGTGAACCTGGACAGAACTTAGTTTGTGTGAGCCTTGAGTGAACTTAGTTTGTGTGAACCTTGAGAGAACTTAGTTTGTGTGAGCCTTGAGAGAACTTAGTTTGTGTGAGCCTGGAGAGAACTTAGTTTCTGTGAACCTGGACAGAACTTAGTTTGTGTGAGCCTGGAGAGAACTTAGTTTGTGTGAACCTGGACAGAACTTAGTTTGTGTGAGCCTGGAGAGAACTTAGTTTGTGTGAGCCTAGAGAGAACTTAGTTTGTGTGAGCCTGGACAGAACTTAGTTTGTGTGAGCTTGGACAGAACTTAGTTTGTGTGAGCCAGGACAGAACTTAGTTTGTGTGAACCTTGAGAGAACTTAGCTTGTGTGAACCTTGAGAGAACTTATTTTGTGTGAACTTGAGAGAACTTAGTTTGTGTGAACCTTGAGAGAACTTAGTTTGTGTGAACCTTGAGAGAACTTAGTTTGTGTGAGCCTTGAGAGAACTTAGTTTGTGTGAGCCTTGAGTGAACTTAGTTTGTGTGAGCCTGGACATAACTTAGTTTGTGTGAGCCTGGACAGACCTTAGTTTGTGTGAGCTGTGAGAGAACTTAGTTTGTGTGAGCACGGACAGAACTTAGTTTGTGTGAGCCTGGACAGAACTTAGTTTATGTGAGCCTTGAAAGAACTTAGTTCATGTGAGCCTTGAGTGAACTTAGTTTGTGTGAGCCTGGACAGAACTTAGTTTGTGTGAACCTGGACAGAACTTAATTTGTGTGAGCCTGGTCAGAACTTAGTTTGTCTGAGCCGTGAGAGAACTTAGTTTGTGTGAACCTTGAGAGAACTTAGTTTGTGTGAACCGTGAGAGAACTTAGTTTTTGTGAGCCTGGACAGAACTTAGTTTGTGTGAGCCTGGAGAGAACTTAGTTTGTGTGAACCTTGAGAGAACTTAGTTTGTCTGAGCCGTGAGAGAACTTAGTTTGTGTGAGACGTGAGAGAACTTAGTTTGTGTGAGCCATGAGAGAAATTAGTTTGTGTGAGCCATGAGAGAACTTAGTTTGTGTGAGCCATGAGAGAACTTAGTTTGTGTGAGCCATGAGAGAACTTAGTTTATGTGAGCCATGAGAGAACTTAGTTTGTGTGAGCCATGAGAGAACTTAGTTTGCCGAACAACGTAGAAGGGCAATCTTGGATGTACTTCAGAGATAAAGAAGCTAAACCGGCGAAGTGAGAACAAAAGGCGGCAATAGATGGGAGGAACATTTGTTAATGTCTAGCATCGTATTTTTGGACAAGTTGTTTGCACATTCTAACCAGTTTGCCACGATGTCATGGCTTACAACAGATCTAGTTCACTGTCAACAAAAAGTACCACAACATCATGGCTTACAACAAATCTAGCTGTCTGTCAATAAAAAGTACCAAAACATCATAGCGTACAACAGATCTAGTTCCCGGTCAACAAAAAGTACCATGACATCATGGCTTACAACAGATCTAGCACACTGTCAACAAAAAGTACCACAACATCATGGCTTACAACAGTTCTAGTTCCCGGTCAACAAAAAGTACCACGACATCATGGCTTACAACAGATCTAGTTCCCGGTCAACAAAAAGTACCACAACATCATGGCGTACAACAGATCTAATTCCCCGTCAACAAAAAGTACCACGACATCATGGCTTACAACAGATCTAGCTCACTGTCAACAAAAAGTACCACCACATCATGGCTTACAACAAATCTAGCTGTCTGTCAATAAAAAGTACCACAACATCATGGCTTACAACAAATCTAGTTGTCTGTCAATAAAAAGTACCACAACATCATGGCTTACAACAAATCTAGTTGTCTGTCAATAAAAGTACCACAACATCATGGCTTGCAACAAATCTAGTTGTCTGTCAATAAAAAGTACCACAACATCATGGCTTGCAACAAATCTAGCTCTCTGTCAATAAAAAGTACCACGCCATCATGGCTTACAACAGGTCTAGTTCCCGGTCAACAAAAGGTAAACAGAGGTGCAACCCCACCAGGGTTAGTCCCTTTCACATATTATAATTGTCAGTGTCTTGCCCTGTGAAGATGGCCACGTAATATCTGCGTGTCTGGGTCCACCAGAACTTGTAACCAGCAGACGAAATAAATCATAGTCCATGAACAACACAAACATAATGACCCGGATTCTGGGTGTCTGATTCTGACGAGGTCATTGGTCTATAAATGTGTACATGATTTCAGGTTTTTATTCACTCAGTAATCCATCAGTGTCCACATAACGACGTTTTCTTTATAGATATATTTATACATCATAACCATCATCAAGTACCGGGCCTGCTGGCGTAGGTAATTATGTCTCTCCACAACTTTCGATCTCGAAAGTTATTTATCACTTCTGTTGTTGACCTTCTGCCAAGCCATTCTCTTAAGCTGTGTGGTATCTTTTCTCTTTGCTTCCTTCTATCTCTTCGTCCTTCAATTTCCCAGTTACAATATATTCCAGCTGTTCTCTTCTCATTACATGGCCAAAAAATGATGATTGTTTCTTCCTAATAGTGGAAATTAGCTCTCTTTTTGCTTTGGCCTCTTTCAGAACGTTTTATTACTCTTCTTAGCTCTCCATGGTATTCTCAACATTCTCCTGTAAAACCACATTTCTACAGACTCCAGTGATTTTCTTGCCTGTTGTCCTATTGTCCATGATTCACATCCATAAATTAAGGCGACTCTACATAACATTTAAGAACTCTTTTTCTTGTTTCTATTGTCAAAAATGGTTGCATAGTATCTTCCTCATTTTTTGGAAAGCAACTATATATATATATATATATAATATATATATATATATATATATATATATATATATATATATATATATATATATATTAGAGTTTAAAACAGCTAGTCGTTAATCATCTTGAAGTATCGAGCCTGCTGCATGGGTGACCATGTCTTTTCACAACTTTCCATCTCTGTAGTAGTGTATTATTGCTGCTATAACTTCCTGTAAAAATCCGTCCACTGTCGAAGATTTATAGTTGACCCTTTATAAAATCAAAAACAAAAATAATAATAACTGTTTTCTTCTAATATTCGTAATTATCTGCCATTCTTTTGCTTTCGTTTCTTTTAGAACGTCTCCGTTATTCTTCTTTTGTTTAGTTGTCAGTTATATTATTTCATATGTGCAAAATCAGTACTTGCAACACTTGAGCAAAACTGATAGAAATATAGCAGAACATTTAGCCAAATAAATCCTGTATAACAGTGGATACCATCCCACTATAGTATATCGGTAAATAAGAAGTTGACATCCTCCTGGCTAATAATTGAAACAACTTGAAACATCCAATTTATATATCCCTGACCAGCAGTCAGTATGTCGGTTAGTATGATCAAAAGAGCAAGAAGTACAAAACCTCAGCTGAACGATTATCCCCTACATGATCGGAAAGAACAGGTCATCATCTGTTGACTAGGAAGAACAGAACACAATCTACTTGAAAACCTCATGTACACAAAGTACAAGATTAAAAACACAAACATGTGTACATGTGGATAAGCACAACGGACTGCATCACACATAGTGCAAGACTGCAGTACATATACTACAATACTGCATCACACATACTACAAGATTACATCACACATACTACAATACTGCATCAAACGTACTACAAGACTGCATCACACATACTACAAAATTACATCACACATACTACAAGATTACATCACACATACTACAATACTGCATCAAACATACTACAAGACTGCAGCACACATACTACAAGACTACATCACACATACAACAAGACTGCATCACACATACTACAAGACTACATCACACATACTACAAGACTACATCACACATTCTACAAGACTACATCACACATACTACAAGACTACATCACACATACTACAAGACTACATCACACATACTACAAGACTACATCACACATACTTCAAGACTGCAGCCAGTATAATGCTTCGAGATATGCATACTGAGCAAACATATCTACTGTACATTAACCACAGAATTTTACGATTCCCAACAGGGGCTGTTCAAGAGAAATACACTCATAGAAATGTCACTTTTGCAGATATAGGCATTAGCGAACGAAAGAAACAAAAATGGTATTCTCAACATTTTAAGTAGAACCAATACAATAATGGGGGCTAAGACCCAATAGAACAATAATTGGGAGGGGGGTGTGGGTAAGACAACAATGAAACAAAAATGGGGGCTAGGACACCAATAGCACAATAATTGGGAGGGGTGTGTGGGTAAGACAACAATAAAACAAAAATGGGGGCTAAACATCAATAGCACAATAATTGGGAGGGGGGTGTGGGGTAAGACAACAATAAAACAAAAATGGGGGCTAAGACATCAATAGCACAATAATTGGGAGGGGGGTGTGGGTAAGACAACAATAAAACAAAAATGGGGGCCAAGACATCAATAGCACAATAATTGGGAGGGGGGGTGTGGGTAAGACAACAATAAAACAAAAATGGGGGCTAAAACACCAATAGCACAATAATTTGGAGGGGGGTGTGGGTAAGACAACAATGAAACAAAAATGGGGGCTAAGACATCAATAGCACAGTAATTGGGAGGGGGGTGGGTGTGGGTAAGACAACAATAAAACAAAAATGGGGGCTAGGACACCAATAGCACAATAATTGGGAGGGGGTGTGGGTAAGACAACAATAAAACAAAAATGGGGGCTATGACACCAATAGCACAATAATTGGGAGGGGGGTGTGGGTAAGACAACAATAAAACAAAAATGGGGGCTAAAACATCAATAGCACAGTAATTGGGAGGGGGGTGGGTGTGGGTAAGACAACAATAAAATAAAAATGGGGGCTAGGACACCAATAGCACAATAATTGGGAGGGGGCGTGGGTAAGACAACAATAAAACAAAAATGGGGGCTATGACACCAATAGCACAATAATTGGGAGGGGGTGTGGGTAAGACAACAATAAAACAATAATGGGGGCTAAGACACCAATAGCACAATAATTGGGAGGGGGGTTGTGTGGGTAAGACAACAATAAAACAAAAATGGGGGCTAGGACACCAATAGCACAATAATTGGGAGGGGGGTGTGGGTAAGACAACAATAAAACAAAAATGGGGGCTAGGACACCAATAGAATAATAAGGGGGGGGGGTAAGACTACAATAACACAATAATGGGGGTTAAGACATCAATAAGACAATAATTGGGGGAGGGGGGTAAGATACCAATAAGACAATAATTGGGGGTATGACATCAATAACACACTAATGGGAGGTAAGACACCAACAGCACAATAATGGGAGCTAAAATACTAATAGCTCAATAATAGGGGCTAAAACACTAATAACAAAATAATGGGGCTATGACACCAATAACAATAATATGGGCTAGGACACCATTAACACAATAATGGATACTAAGACACCAATAACAGAAATGTGGGCTAAGACATCAATAGCACAATAATGGGGGTTAAAATACCAATAACACAATAATGGTGGCAAAACACCAATGACACAATAATGAGATGGAGGGGCTAAAACATCAATAACACAATAATGGTGGCTAAAACACCAATGACACAATAATGAGATGGAGGGGCTAAAACATCAATAACACAATAATGGGGCTTAGACACCAATATCACAATAATGGGTGATGGGACACCATCAGCATAATAATTGGGGTAAGATGGTGAGTAGCACATGGACTTAAAGTGATAATTAATATATATCCTCATGCGTCAATATTAGTGAACCAAAACTGGTCAAGATCTTGCTCCACATTTCAGTGGTGACTGTGGATAGAAACATCATGGCCAGCAAAGACGCGATTGCCAAGGAAGACAACCCTGTATGCAAAGCACTCAGCGTTGAAATCAAACATAGGGAGCCGAAATATGCAGATACTGCGCGCAGCTTGCTGTAAAATACGATTCAACGCAACGACGCTCACTTAACGCCTTTTAAAGGACAAAAGCTGACAAAGAAGAACATAAAAAGAGGCAGTGATGTGAGTAAAATCGGTACTGTCTTAAACTCAGTAGTCAACACAACTGTAATTGATACTGTGATGAGCATGGTCGGTAAATATGTAATGGTGTTAGAGAAACACAGCAGTTAAAACTGTAATTGGTGTTACAGAAACACAGCAGTTAAAGCTGTAATTGGTGTTACAGAAACAGCAGTTAAAACTGTAATTGGTGTTACAGAAACACAGCAGTTAAAACTGTAATTAGTGTTACAGAAACACAGCAGTTAAAATTGTAATTAGTGTTACAGAAACACAGCAGTTACAACTGTAATCGGTACTGCAGTGAACACTGTATTCAGTCCTTAAGAAGCACAGAAGTCGACACTCTAATCGGTACTGCTGTTAGTATTGTAGATAGTACTAGAGTTGGAACTGTAGTGTAAACAAATTCTGAAAGGTATTATCATATTTAAATGACATTTGTTGGTTGGTTATATTAATCTCTTGTTTTTCTACTATATCTTTTTTTCTTTTATCGCTTGTATATCCTTAATCTTATATCTGTATATTATATCTTTTATCTCTCGTTCTTTTATTTTTCTCTCTTTTTGTATAATATTCACAAACACATTCCTGCTTCTCTCCCTTCTATTATATATATACGTATATATATATATATATATATATATATATATATATATATATATATATATATATATATATACCACCTATGTCTTTTGTGCTGGTAATCTACAAAATCCTGAGATGTTCAATAGCACCATTACATATTTATTAATGTACTAGTTTACAGCACTGTGGACACATTTCACAAGAATGCAAAACGCATAAATATAGCTTTGGTATACCACTAGAAGTCATGACTACCTCGTGGTCTCAATGACCACATTGAATCATTCACTCCTGGAAATATGAACACGTGACACTTTATAGCCATCTTATTAATGTCTACTCTAGTTCTAATAATAATGTTCACACATGACACTTTCTAGCTGTCTTGCTAATGTCTACTCTAGCTCTATTAATAAAGTACACACATGACACTTTCTAGCTGTCTTGCTAATGTCTACTCTAGCTCTAATAATAATGTTCACACATGACACTTTCTAGCTGACTTCTAATGTCTACTCTAGCTCTAATAATAATATTCACACATGACACTTTCTAGCTATCTTGCTAATATCAACTCTAGTTCTAATAATAATGTTCACACATGACACTTTCTAGCTATCTTGCTAATATCAACATAAGGTCTAATAATAATGTTCACACATGACACTTTCTAGCTGTCTTGCTAATGTCTACTCTGGCTCTAATAATAATGTTCACACATGACACTTTCAAGCTGACTTGCTAATGTCTACTCTAGCTCTAATAATAATGTTCACACATGACACTTTCTAGCTGATTTACTAATGTCTACTCTAGTTCTAATAATAATGTTCACACATGACACTTTCTAGCTGTCTTGCTAATGTCTACTCTAGCTCCAATAATAATGTTCACACATGACACTTTCAAGCTGACTTGCTAATGTCTACTCTAGCTCTAATAATAATGTTCACACATGACACTTTCTAGCTGATTTACTAATGTCTACTCTAGTTCTAATAATAATGTTCACACATGACACTTTCAAGCTGTCTTGCTAATGTCTACTCTAGCTCTAATAATAATGTTCACACATGACACTTTCTAGCTGATTTACTAATGTCTACTCTAGTTCTAATAATAATGTTCACACATGACACTTTCAAGTTGTCTTGCTAATGTCTACTCTATTTCTAATAATAATGTTCGCACATGACACTTTCTAGCTGTCTTGCTAATGTCTACTCTAGCTCTAATAATAATGTTCACACATGACACATTCTAGCTGGCTTGCTAATGTCTACTCTAGCTCCAATAATAATGTTCACACATGACACTTTCAAGCTGTCTTGCTAATGTATACTCTAGCTCTAATAATAATGTTCACACATGACACTTTCTAGCTGACTTACTAATGTCTACTCTAGTTCTAATAATAATGTTCACACATGACACTTTCTAGCTGTCTTGCTAATGTCTACTCTAGCTCTAACAATAATGTTCACACATGACACTTTCTAGCTGTCTTGCTAATGTCTACTCTAGCTCTAATAATAATGTTCACACATGACACTTTCTAGCTGACTTGCTAATGTCTACTCTAGTTCTAATAATAATGTTCACACATGACACTTTCAAGCTGACTTACTAATGTCTACTCTAGCTCTAATAACAATGTTCACACATGACACTTTCAAGCTGACTTACTAATGTCTACTCTAGCTCTGATAACAATGTTCATACATGACACTTTAAAGCTGATTTACTAATGTCTACTCTAGTTCTCGGTTGGCTTACCACGGCAACAGCCGGGGTTCGTAATCCTGGCGAGGACACCTGGGTTTTACTAATTCCCTAAAAATTAGTAGGAGCCGCGATAGCTCAGTGGTTAGTGAACTGGACTACTACGGACAAGGGGTAGGGTTCGATCCCAACCGACGGCTCCGGTTCACCCAGCCTTAAATGGGTACCGGATTTTTTCTGGGAAAGTAAAAGCAGCACGGGCGTAATACCGACCACATTACCCCAAAAATCATGTGCTGAAGGTCTGTAAAATATAGGGTCACTAACACCATATTTCCCTATACGCCACTTGGCGTGACGGGGGGTACTTTACTTACTTTACTCTAGTTCTAATAATAATGTTCACACATGACACTTTCAAGCTGTCTTGCTAATGTCTACTCTAGTTCTAATAATAATGTTCGCACATGACACTTTCTAGCTGTCTTGCTACTGTCTACTCTAGCTCTAATAATAATGTTCACACACAAATCCTCTTGTGGAGTTTCAAATAAATTTGCTGCTCTAACGTTTTATCTATCCCGGTCCTTTCTACATCTTATCAAGCTACGCCCGTTGTTGACATCTTATCTAACTACACTCGTTGTTGACATATTATGAAGCTACGCCCGTTGTTGACATCTTATCTAACTACACTCGTTATTGACATATTATCAAGTTACGCCCGTTGTTGACATCTTATCTAACTACACTCGTTGTTGAAATCTTATCAAGCTACGCCCGTTGTTGACATCTTATCTAACTACACTCGTTGTTGACATCTTATCTAACTACACTCGTTGTTGAAATCTTATCAAGTTACGCCCGTTGTTGACATCTTATCTAACTACACTCGTTGTTGAAATCTTATCAAGCTACGCCCGTTGTTGACATCTTATCTAACTACACTCGTTGTTGACATCTTATCTAACTACACTCGTTGTTGACATCTTATCTAACTACACTCGTTGTTGATATCTTATCTAACTACACTCGTTGTTGACATCTTATCTAACTACGCTCGTTGTTGACATCTTATCTAACTACACTCGTTGTTGATATCTTATCTAACTACACTCGTTGTTGACATCTTATCTAACTACACTCGTTGTTGATATCTTATCTAACTACACTCGTTGTTGATATCTTATCTAACTACACTCGTTGTTGACATCTTATCAAACTACACTCGTTGTTGACATCTTATCTAACTACACTCGTTGTTGACATCTTAACAAACTACACTCGTTGTTGACATCTTATCTAACTACACTCGTTGTTGACATCTTATCTAACTTCACTCGTTGTTGACATCTTCTGCTTCACTCGTACTACAGCCTATTGCTGAAATCCCTTTCTCTATCTATATTGTGTCTCTGCCCGGATCTGTGTCTCTGCTTTCTCCGTCTTTTATATAATTGCCAGTCCTTAGCAATCCACCTGCTTCCACAATACCGTAACATTTAATGTTTCTACCCCCATGCGTTCCAGTAGACCCTCCTTGCTGACCTTTTCAATGTGTCCATCCGCCCACACTGTCTGGCCATCTACCCTTATGAACTATTCAATTGTAATTTACATTTTCTCTTGCTCTGCTACAGTAGTTCAACCTACGATCATTATTAATGTAGTCATTGCTATGAACGTGTACATACTTAGCACTTTCGTCCGCACTTTTCTTGATATTGTAATTAGCAGAGCTGTAGTCTTCACTTTGTTAAGTTCGGCATCTGGCACTAACATTCACATTCAAAACCAATGAAATGAACGTCGTATTCAGTACAGAAGGCATCACTATAATGATTTACGATGTATACAAAATTCAAGTTCGGCATCTCAACTACATGTACATGTGGACAGGCGCCCCAGACTGCTAAACACATACTTCAAGACTGCACTGAATATAGTAGACTGAGGAAAATCCATTGGCCCATAGCTACAACATTACAGACAAAACTATATGGACCACTACAAGAATTACAAAAGACAGTAAAAGTTATACAGGAAACGACGTTGCAGATATAGACAATACTTCAGGCGAACGAAAGATATATAGATAATGATTTACTCCTTTCAGCACTTTGTGGAACAAAGGACTGCAAACACACTCTACCGTGGTTCTGTGATATCTTCTCCAATAGAGCCGACGTCCATCCTGCAGCCACTGCTTCTGTTTCGACGGTTCTTCTCCGAGGCTACTTAGGAATTCTAAGTTTCTTAAGTCTCTTGTAGATTGCTGTTTATTGACTGTCTTGCAACATTGCTTGGTGGTTTTTTTAAATCATGTTTCGATATTCCAATTGTTTACTATGATTGATGATATCGTATGACAGGGAACAGTTGGCTGTGTTCACTTTCTGTGCAGTTTCGACTTATGTCTTTTGGCGTATGCTGAGACTGCTGTGATGGGCACTACAGCTACCTTTCTGTGTACGGGAGATGATATAGTAATTCGGATGTTTCCACTGGCACGGGCGGTTGAGCAATTATGGATTTTAATTTGTTTGCAGTGATACCAGGGCCTTTCATATCCAAAGAACCAAATGCTTGGTGGTCTTCACAATGTATCGTCAAACCATCCCCATTTCCTTTGTTTGATCTCCGTTCCTACTTGTATCTTGGGCAGTTCGTTGCCAAAGGTTTGCATTTGTCATTTTATTTTCTCATCTAATACTAAGAAGCTGTCAAAGGCATTTTTTTATTTTTAAAAAAAAAATTGAAGTCTATTGTTATTTGTCCCTCAATCCCTTCATGGTTCCGAACGATAAAGTAGAATTGTCTTTGATATTTGTGTTGAAGATGCTGATTTTGTTTCGCAGAGAGTGTTCACCGGGCTTCCGTAGTGACACTGTGAGCAACAATATAATTAGTACTGTGGTCGTTGTTAAACTCGGCACTGTGATCAACAATATAATTGGTACTGTGGTCATTGTTAAACTCGGCACTGTGATCAACAATATAATTAGTACTGTGGTCGTTGTTAAACTCGGCACTGTGAGCAACAATATAATTAGTACTGTGGTCGTTGTTAAACTCGGCACTGTGATCAACAATATAATTGGTACTGTGGTCATTGTTAAACTCGGCACTGTGAGCAACAATATAATTAGTACTGTGGTCGTTGTTAAACTCGGCACTGTGATCAACAATATAATTAGTACTGTGGTCATTGTTAAACTCGGCACTGTGAGCAACAATATAATTAGTACTGTGGTCGTTGTTAAACTCAGCACTGTGAGCAACAATATAATTAGTACTGTGGTCATTGTTAAACTCGGCACTGTGAGCAACAATATAATTAGTACTGTGGTCATTGTTAAACTCGGCACTGTGATCAACAATATAATTAGTACTGTGGTCATTGTTAAACTCAGCACTGTGATCAACAATATAATTAGTACTGTGGTCATTGTTAAACTAGGCACTGTGAGCAACAATATAATTAGTACTGTGGTCATTGTTAAACTCGGCACTGTGATCAACAATATAATTAGTACTGTGGTCATTGTTAAACTCGGCACTGTGATCAACAATATAATTAGTACTGTGGTCATTGTTAAACTAGGCACTGTGATTAACAATATAATGAGTACTGTGGTCATTGTTAAACTCGGCACTGTGATTAACAATATAATCAGTACTGTGGTCATTGTTAAACTAGGCACTGTGATTAACAATATAATTAGTACTGTGGTCATTGTTAAACTAGGCACTGTGATTAACAATATAATGAGTACTGTGGTCATTGTTAAACTAGGCACTGTGATTAACAATATAATCAGTACTGTGGTCATTGTTAAACTAGGCACTGTGATTAACAATATAATTAGTACTGTGGTCATTGTAAAACTCGGCACTGTGATCAACAATATAATTAGTACTGTGGTCATTGTTAAACTCAAATTATCATTGAATTTAGCTTTGTATTTATCATTGTAGCTAGCATTGTATTCATGACTGCAGTCATCCATGGTTTCTTCACTGCAGTCAGTACTTTAGTTAAAAGTGAAGTCAGTACTTTAGTTACAAGTGAAGTCAGTACTTTAGTTACAAGTGAAGTCAGTACTTTAGTTACAAGTGAAGTGAGTACTTTAGTTACAAGTGAAGTCAGTACTTTAGTTACAAGTGAAGTCAGTACTTTAGTTAAAAGTGAAGTCAGTACTTTAGTTACAAGTGAAGTCAATACTTTAGTTACAAGTGAAGTCAGTACTTTAGTTACAAGTGAAGTCAGTACTTTAGTTACAAGTGAAGTCAGTACTTTAGTTACAAGTGAAGTCAGTACTTTAGTTACAAGTGAAGTCAGTACTTTAGTTACAAGTGAAGTTAGTACTTTAGTTACAAGTGAAGTTAGTACTTTAGTTACAAGTGATGTCAGTACTTTAGTTACAAGTGAAGTCAGTACTTTAGTTACAAGTGAAGTTAGTACTTTAGTTACAAGTGAAGTCAGTACTTTAGTTACAAGTGAAGTCAGTACTTTAGTTACAAGTGAAGTCAGTACTGTAGACAATCATGTAGTCAGTATTCTAATCATTGTGGTCATCCTGTACTCAGTACTGGATTCGCCACTGCAGTCAGCGCCGTTGCCATCCCCATGGTCAGCACTTTATTGAATAATGTAACCGGTACTGTAGTAAATATTGTAATCGTCATTGTAATCATCATTATTGTGAGCACTATAATTACTATTACATCTAGCAAATTAATCATCATTGTAGCAAGTACTGTATTCCCCACTCTAGACCACTCTTCAGTTTGTATGTTATCATATTAAGCTACATGAGTGCGCAATTACTCATCCTTGTCACAGTACTTTCTTCTCTCAATCCCTTCATATATAGTTACAAGCATTATCCCTCTTATCTTCCCTCAATCTCTCATCTCATTCGCCTTTGTTGTGCCTCATTAAACACACATTATCATCAAGTACCGAGCCTGCTGGTGTAGATGATCATGTCTTTCCACAACTTTCGATCTCGACAGTTATTTATCATTTCTGTTGTTGGCCTTCTGCCCAGCCAATCTCTTAAGTTGTGTGTTTTTTTTCTCTTTGCTTCTACCTATCTCTTCGTCCCTCAATTTTTCCAGTTGTTACAATATATTCCATCTGTTCTCTTCTCATTATATGGCCAAAAAATTATGATTGTTTTTTCCTAATATTGGAAATTATCTCTCTTTTTGTTTTGGCCTCTTTCAGAGCGGTTTCATTACTCTTCTTAACTGTCCATTGTACATGTATTCTCAACATTCTTCTGTAAAACCACATTTAAACACACATATCAGTATGTATTCACATATAATTTTTTTTACGTTTTCCAGCTCTCTATCTTTGAACTATGTCAACGGTGACAACATAAACAAGTTGCGATATGTGGATGACACAGTCTTAATAGCAGAGACAGAGAATGAACTACAAGAAATGATAGACATAATAGTAAAAGAGAGCAACAAGGAAAATCTAAGTCTAAATAGCAGGAAAACAGAAGTAATGGCCATATCGAAGAAATGATCATCGGCACCATGCAACATAAAAATAAACAGGACAAATATAGATATTGAGTTATTGAGTTATTTGCAGGTCATCATCATTGCACTCCGAACATGTCCATATATCCTCAGATCCTCTCCTCAACAAGTCCCGCAGTGTCCAGCGACTGACGACTCCAGTTCTGTGTTGATTGATTAGTCTTCTCACACGTCCACTAAGTTTCTCGTCTCTGGCTGTGGCCATCTAACTCCCATCTCTTCCATCCGAAGGAGTGACGTTGACTCATGGTTGTCGAAGTTCCGTGTCCTTCCAACTTCCCGGAAGGCATTGATGATGTCCGCCAGATTCATTGGTTGACCAATACTCAACATTAGCTCAGCTAGCCAACCTGATCGCTCTTTAATTTCACCGTACTCCGGCATGTCCTGGGACGTAGACAAAGGTGATCTTACGTAGTTTTGACTTCTGCAATGTCTCTACCCATTAGGTAGGAAGGTGTTGGATATTTTAGTGAAAGAAAGCAAAAATAAAAGACTCAGCCTTAATAGCAAAAAGACAGAAGTAATGGTAACAACAAAAATAAAGACATCACCTCAGTGCAAAATAAAGACAAGTGGAACGATATTAAAACAGGTAAATGAATTTAAATATTTGAGAACTGTGTTAACCTCAGACGGAAGATGTACAAAAGAGGTGAGATGCAGAATGGCTCAGGCAAAAGCATCTTTCCAGAAAGTGAGGAAAATACTATGCAATCCATTTTTGACAATAGAAACAAGAAAAAGAGTTCTTAAATGATATGTGGAGCCAGTCTTAACATATGGGCGTGAATCATGGACAATAGGACAACAGACTAGAAAATCACTGGAGTCTGTAGAAATGTGGTTTTACAAAAGAATGTTGAGAATACCATGGACAGCTAAGAAGAGTAATGAAAATGTTCTGAAAGAGGTCAAAGCAAAAAGAAAGCTAATTTCCAATATTAGGAAGAAATAATCATCATTTTTTGGCCATGTAATGAGAAGAGAACAACTGAAATATATTCTAACTGGAAAAATTGAGGGACGAAGAGATAGACGGAAGCAAAGAGAGAAAATACCAGACAGCTTAAGAAAATGGCCTGGCAGAAGGTCAAAAACAGAAATGATAAAGAATTGTCGAGATGGAAAGTTGTGGAGAGACATGATCACCTACGCCAGTAGGCCCGGTACTTGATGATGATGATGATGAGGTAAGTGGGTAGGTAGGAGAGAGAGAGAGTGATAGAAAAGATAAGAGATAGTTTCAGAGAACCGCATGACAGAAAGTTAATGTGTAATTAACTATTATGGAAACAGAAAATTTTAGAGAAACACGATCAGCTACACCGACAGAAATGCTGCTTGGTAATGTTTATAATTAAACGTAAATCTTACTTGCTAGTCTTTCATAAAATCCTCGATTTAGCCAATAAATAAAAAACACACTGTATTTGTGTTGATAAATTTCTAGGCTTCGTGGAATGCTTATTATTAATAACAGTTTTTTTTTTTAGTAGTCTACCAGGTAACAGTCATTATTTACTTTGCGTATATTTTGATTGGTTGCAATTTTCAAGGTACATAGCCGTCAAAACTAACAGGTGAGAATGTTGCTTTGAAACCTTGAAATTCCTCAATCATAATATAATTATGTGTCAATGGGTTTGTCTATTAGGATATTATTATTGATACGATTAGCTGTTTGTTTCTTCAATTGTTTATCTGTTTGTCTCCCTTCCTGTCTGTCCGTTTATAAATCAGTTTGTATTTGTTTCTGTTCTTGTTGTCTACGTTTACGATGATCTGTTTCCATGATTTATATGTAAGCATGATAATATAGGGAGCCGCGATAGCTCAGTGGTTAGTGAACTGGACTACAAAGGGCAAGAGGTAGGGTTCGATCCCAACCGGCGACTTCCGGGTTCAACCCAGCCTTTAATGGGTACCGGATTTTTTTCTGGGAAAGTAAAGCGGCACGGGCGTAATACCGACCACATTACCCCAAAAATCATGTGCCGAAGGTCTGTAAAATGTATGGTCGCTAACACCATATTCCCTATACGCCACTTGGCGTGACGGGGGGGCACTTCACTTTTTTTTTACTATGATAATATAGCCGTCTGTTTGTCTGTCTAATGTTATTATGTCTGCTTGTCTGTCTGCTCCTATATCTGTCTATCTGTTTGAATATGTGTCTGCCTTTTTGTCTGTCTCCGTCAACTATTACGTTTAATCCTGGCTCAGTATTGATATCCTAGCTATTAAAACTGTGCAGGCTGAGCTCACGCTAAAGTATAGATGTTTCATTCGATCACATGTAAATAATAAACTATCTTACCAACCTTCAGCTGGAAATGACTCATATGAAAGCGTCAATCTCAGCTTCTAAATAAATTATTTCTACTTACATCATCATCATCAAGTACCTTGCCTGCTGGCGTTGGTAATCATGTATCTCAATAACTTTCGATCTCGACAGTTATTTATCCTTTTGACCTTCTGCCAAGCCATTCTTTTAAGCTGTCTGATATCTTTTCTCTTTGCTTTCTTCTATCACTTCGTCCCTTAATTCTCCCAGCTGTTACAATATATTCCAGCAGTTCTCTTCTCATTACATGGCCAAAGAATTATGATTGTTGCTTCCTAATATTGAATATTAGCTCTCTTTTTGCTTTGGCCTCTTTCAAAACGTTTTCATTACTCTTCTTAGCTGTCCATGGTATTTTCAACATTCTTCTGTAAAATCACATTTCTACAGCCTCCATTGATTTTTCTAGTCTGTTGTCCTATTGTCCATGATTCACATACAAAAGTTAAGACTGGCTCTATATAACATTAAGAACTTTTTTCTTGTTTCTATTGTCAAAAAATAGATTGCACAGCATCTTCCTCATTTTTGTTTAAATCTGTCTTTGCCTGGGCCATTCTGCATCTCACCACTTACATAGGCAACAGTATCTATTACATTATATATATTTTTCTTTCATATTTACCCGTTGAGTGTTCGTTCCTCTTTGTCGTCCGCACTTAAAATCACGCCTGGTATACTTGCATTGTGCTGAGAATAACAGCAGGTTGGGCTATTTTCTCCTTTTGTCCAAAAATATCCGACTTCAGCGACACAATTTAACATACCGGGTTTACTTTCCCTCTTAGATCCACATTAATATGTCTAGAATAGGTGAACTCTTTTCTGGATCACCGCTGTATTATTGTGGTGGAAGGTGAGATACCTAGGTAATAGGTTTGTGTTCAGTGCTCTAGTTGCAGACTGTCAAGTAATGGTAGATGACCACTTTGAGCCAGTGCTTTTTCTCATTGAAAAGGGAACATTTAATGTAATATTTTTGACTTCTTTTCAAAGATAGCTGTTTTGTGCTAAGTGCCTCATTTATATTACCACATTCGTAGACCCTTCTTCTACTGCTACGCCTATTCGACGATAACATCTCATTGTCTACCTTTAGCAGGGCAACGTTATTTAGTCCGTTGTGTTGTGATTTATGGCAAGTTGTGATGTCTGCTTCTCTCCCACAAACGCATCCGACTTCGCCAACAAATAACAACATGACATATACAGACAAGAAAAAAAGTAGATGTTAGAGAAATTAACGTCCTTCTAAAATCGTATTTTATTTTTTAACCAGGGGCGGAGTAGAACTGGGTGATCTAGAGATAAGACGTTGGCCTATGGTAAAGAAGGTCCAGTATGCGAATTCCACCACAGGCGGTGGGAATCTGTCTCATTGAATCCGTGGTTTTAGTTGTGGCTTTACCCTCTCATAAAAGAGTTCTTAAATGTTGTGTAGAGTCAGTCTTAACATATGGATGTGAATCATAAACAATAGGACAACAGACAATAAAATTACTGGAGTCGGTAGAAATGTGGTTTTACAGAAGAATGTTGAGAATACGATGGGCAGCTAAGAAAGGTAATGTAAACGTTCTGAAATTGGCCAAAGCAAAAAGAGAGCTAATTTTTCAATATTAGGAAGAAACAATCATCATTTTTTGGGTCATGTAATGAGAAGGGAACAGCTGGAGTGTGTTGTAACAAACTGTGAAAAATGAGGGACGAAGAGATAATGGGAAGCAAAGAGAAAAGATACCAGACAGCTTAAGAGAATGGCTAAGCAGTAGGTCAACAACAGAAATGATAAATAACTTTCGAGATCGAAAGTTGTGGAGAGACATGATCACCTACGCCAGCAGGCCCGGCACTTGATGATGATTATGATGATGATCACGACTCTCTCATAAACTATGTTTAATGAGACCCGATGCCTAGCCCTCTCGGATAACGACAAGAAGCATGAGGGCCCGAGCCCTTTGGAATTAAAAATTGAAAAGCGTATGCAATAAATGCCACTGCCCAAGCACAACTGAAAAAAGCTAGAAGACAAATAACAATAAATGAATATTATTATAGAGGGGAAATTCCAAGGCGGTAATTCAGCGAATCATAGGAGAAAAGTATTTTAGTACGGGTTCGATCCTGCTTGGACCATATAGTGTTCTTTGATTTTTTTCTTTTGTTGATTATTTGTTTATTTTTTCCGAGTGCTGTAAACATACCTCTTCCTTCTATGATTCGCTGATAAAAGCTACCCACGCCTAAACTCTGAAGGTGGACAAAATTAGCTAATATCACTTTCGTCTTCTTCTACCTTTCAGCTCCCTGTGGAGTATAGGTCATCGACAAACACTTTCAAGGTCGTTCTGTTTCTTGCCATTCTTTTAAGATCATTCCCTGTTTTCCCCATCATCTTTATCTCTGCTTCCATCTGTCTTCTCCAAGAATTTCTTGGTCTTCAAAACTTTGTCTATTTCCCGGGGGATTCCCAAAACGGGCCTGTTGTGTAATACTCTCAGTTGGCTTCCGTAGTGTATGTCCTATCCAGCGCCATCGTCTTCGCTGTATCGCTTTATCCACTGGTATTTGACTGTTACATTTCCATAATTCTATGTTAGTGATTTTGTCCTAATATCACTTTACCTGTCGCAAACTAGCGACACAACGACTGAGCCCTGAAGACTTTCCTAAACAAACAACCAAATCATTCATGTGTGTAACATCAAACGGGCACTGGCAGAGACAGATAGATAACCAGATCTCCTGTCGTTTCATTATGACTGTTATCGTTTAAAAAGAAACAGTTGTCAGTGAACATTCCTCAAAGTCTTGATTACACTTCACGCTGATAAAACAACCTGTCATGCACTTGTTCTGGCTTACAGCTATATAGGTAGAAGATTTGTTTTGAGATGTGTGTCCCACAAATAACTCTGTTGACTGTTGTTTCAACCTTGAATCCTCTGTCTCGACATGCAAATGTATACGTGTAACGTTTTGACTTATGTGGAAACGCCGACGAGGGTAGGACTGTAAACTTCCAGTGTGAATGCTCAAAGTACATCACCCAATCCCTGAGTACTAGCGACTATGTCTATCTACAGCCAAATCTACAGTTGGTACAGGAGCACATAGTTGGTACGGGACACATAGTTGGTACAGGAAAACAAATTTGGGACAGAGGCACATAGATCATACAGGGACACATAGTTGGTACAGGAAAACAAATTTGGGACAGCGGCACATAGTTGGTACAGGGAAACATAGATGGTACGGGGACACATAGTTGGTACGGGGACACATAGTTGGTACAGGGACACATAGTTGGTACAGGAAAACAAAGTTGGGACAGAGGCACATAGTTGATACATGGACACATAGTTGGTACGGGGACACATAGTTGGTACAGGAAAACAAAATTTGGGACAGAGGCACATAGTTGGTACAGAGACACATAGTTGGTACGGCGACATATAGTTGGTACAGGGACACATAGTTGGTACAGGAACACAAAGTTGGTACAGGAACACAAAGTTATTAGAGGGACACATAGTTGGTACGGGGACACAAAGTTGGTACAGAGACACATAGTTGGTACAGGGACACATAATTGGTACGTTGACACATAGTTGGTACAGGAAAACAAAATTTGGGACAGAGGCACATAGTTGGTACAGGGACACAAAGTTGGTACAGGGACACATAGTTGGTACAAGACACATAGTTGGTACAGGAAACAAAATTTGGAGCAGAGGCAATTAGTTGGTACAGGGATACATATTTGGTACGGGGACACATAGTTGGTACAGGGACACATAGTTGGTACAGGAAAACAAAATTTGGGACAGAGGCACATAGATCATACAGGGACACATAGTTGGTACAGGAAAACAAAATTTGGACAGAGGCATATATTTGGTACAGGGACACATAATTGGTACGTTGACACAAAGTTGGTACAGGGACACAAAGTTGGTACAGGGACACATGGTTGGTACAGGGACAAATAGTTGGTACAGGGACACATAGTTGGTACAGGTACACATAGTTGGTACAGGTACACATAGTTGGTACAGGTACACATAGTTGGTACAGGGACACATAGTTGGTACAGGGACACATAGTTGATACAGGAACACAAATTTGGGACAGAGGCACATAGTTGGTACAGGTACACATAGTTGGTACATGAAAACAAAATTTGGGACAGAGGCATATATTTGGTACAGGGACACATAATTGGTACGTTGACACAAAGTTGGTACAGGGACACAAAGTTGGTACAGGGACACATGGTTGGTACAGGGACAAATAGTTGGTACAGGGACACATAGTTGGTACAGGTACACATAGTTGGTACAGGGACACATAGTTGGTACAGGGACACATAGTTGGTACAGGGACACATAGTTGGTACAGGTACACATAGTTGGTACAGGGACACATAGTTGGTACAGGGACACATAGTTGGTACAGGGACACATAGTTGGTACAGGTACACATAGTTGGTACAGGGACACATAGTTGGTACAGGTACACATAGTTGGTACAGGTACACATAGTTGGTACAGGGACACATAGTTGGTACAGGGACACATAGTTGGTACAGGGACACATAGTTGGTACAGGTACACATAGTTGGTACAGGGGCACATAGTTGGTACAGGGACACATAGTTGGTACAGGGACACATAGTTGGTACAGGGACACATAGTTGGTACAGGGACACATAGTTGGTACAGGGACACACAATTGGTATGAGAACACACAGTTGGTACAGGGACACACAGTTAGTACAGGGACACACAGTTGGTACGGGACACACAGTTGGTACAGGGGCACACAGTTGGTACAGAGACTCAAACTTTATACAGGAACACTCAGTTAGTATAGGAACACACAATTGGTACGGGAACACACAGTTGGTACAGGGACACACAGTTAGTATAGGGATACACAGTTGGTACAGGGACACACAGTTAGTACATGGACACACAGTTAGTATAGGGACACACAGTTAGTATAGGGACACACAGTTGGTACAGGGACACACAGTTATTACATGACGCACACCAAATACACTAAGTGAGACAAATAATAATAAATGAATATTATTATAGAGGGGAAAATCCGAGGTAGTAGATCAACGAATCATTTCAGTGGAAGAGGTATGTTTATAGCACTCGAACAAAATTACAAATAATCAAAAACATTATTTAAAAAAAAAAAAAGAGAAGCAAAGAAAAATATATGATCCGAAGCAGGATCGAACCCGTACTCCTTGGCACAATGCATTGCCACGAGAAGCAAAACGCTATAGCATACAGCCAACTCATCTAACTAAACAAAAAATAGCTACCGTATAATTGGCGATGTCTCTCATGCATGTACTAAGAGAGACATACGCAGACGTATCGCTTTTTATTTGAGAAGTCTGGACAGCCAAAATCATCAACTAGATAGAAGTTGAAGAGCTCTCTCATTTTACCATCGCGATAACATAATTTGTTCAAGGTTGTCTTAGAGACAGCGCAAATAAACGCCAGATGTTTTTCTCTTGATGACTAGCCAAATTGTGAGATTCGGTTATCGTTTCTTCTTCAGCGTTCAAGTCTTTTGATTATGCTAACTTGTCTTTTTTCTCTTATTTTATGATTTTGGAGTAAGAGCATCCTGACACTAAATGGGCTGGTCACATTGTCGATTTTAGTATTCACAAGCGTGTCCTGGTTTCTCTCCTAAACCTGCGCCGTCGCTGACACACTCCATCTTCGGCAGGTTGGATTTTGTTTTCCTTCTCGTAGTATGCAGGTCGGCCTGTGGTTGTCTAAAATAGTCATTTAAATTGTACTTCAGTTGTCTAGAGTCACAGAGCCCTTGTTTTCGACTCATCGTCAAATCACGCTGGTAGTCTCTCAGTTGAAGCCATAGTAGAAAGTTGTTTTACATCAAACCAAAGCTCAAGCAGAAGGAATTGCAAGTCACTCAGTTGAACCATAGTAGAAAGTTGTTTCACGTCAAACCGAAGCTCAGGCAGAAGGAATTGCAAGTCACTCATTTGAAGCCATAGCAGAACGTTGTTTGACGTAAAACCATAGCTCAGGCAGAAGGAATTGCAAGTCACTCATTTGAAGCCATAGCAGAACGTTGTTTGACGTAAAACCATAGCTCAGGCAGAAGGAATTGCAAGTCACTCATTTGAAGCCATAGCAGAACGTTGTTTGACGTAAAACCATAGCTCAGGCAGAAGGAATTGCAAGTCACTCAGTTTAAACCATAGCAAAAAGTTGTTTCACGTTAAACCAAAGCTCAAGCAGAAGGAATTGCCACGTGTTGGAATGTCCATTCTGTCAAAATTATTTAAGTCTCGGTTACATAGGGACAAAGTGTGTACTTTAAAACTGAGCGGGACAAAAGCATATCTCCTGAAGGCCATATCGGCTTAGCGAGCCAGGTTTTTCTATGTCAACGTCCCCTGGCAGTTCACGACAGACATTTCCTAAAACTGGTCAGCGAAAAAGCGTTGTAGACAATGGGTTATCTAAAACTTTGGGCTTGTTTTTATCTTGATAGTAATTTAGTAATAGTTATGTCGCTATATTGTGATGGAAATATCTCAATACTTCACATATAGTTGTGTGGTTTCCTGTTGTTTGTAGTATATGGAACTCGAAATCCAGTTAAATGTAGTGTTGTTCTGTCCTAAAACAGCAGTGATTTTGTGCTCTATGTTTGTTGTGTGTTTGTTGTTTGTTTGTTGTGCGTTTGTTGTTTATTTGTCGTGTGTTTGTTGTACGTTTGTTGACTGTTTTTGTATGTTTGTTGTATATTTGTTATGTGTCTGTGTATGTTTGTTGTATGTTTGTTGTATGTTTGTTGTATGTTTGTTGTATATTTGTTGTATATTTGTTATGTGTCTGTGTATGTTTGTTGTATGTTTGTTGTATGTTTGTTGTATATTTGTTATGTGTCTGTGTATGTTTGTTGTATGTTTGTTGTATGTTTGTTGTATGTTTGTTGTATGTTTGTTGTATATTTGTTATGTGTCTGTGTATGTTTGTTGTATGTTTGTTGTATGTTTGTTGTATGTTTGTTGTATGTTTGTTGTATGTTTGTTATGTGTCTGTGTATGTTTGTTGTATGTTTGTTGTATGTTTGTTGTATATTTGTTATGTGTCTGTGTATGTTTGTTGTATGTTTGTTGTATGTTTGCACGGCAGTGAAATAATCTAGAAGCTCTCGGACAGCTCTGACACGGAGCGTGACCAGACTCTGGACAAAGAGAACATCACCAAGTTTGTTCTTCATTTCTCAAGTTCATACAAGAAGAGAAGGGGGAAGAGAAGGAACAAGAATGGTGAACATATTGAGAGACTGAAAATTGGAAAATAGGTCTGGTCAATCCGGAGTGCTTAATGGGGAAAAGCAGATACATCTGCAATGAACAACTTACATGGACAGTCTTCATAACCTTCGATAAATGTTGGGACGGGCGATTAGTGGAGATATGGAAGCCCAGATTACATTGAAACCGATTCCATTAATAGTTATTGGTTTAGTTCAGTATTCCTTCTTCTTCTTTCTACATTTTTAGCTCCCAGTGCAGCATAGGTCTTCAACAAACACTTTCCAAGTCGTCCTGTTTTTTGCCATTCTTTTAAGATCATTCCATGTCTTCCCCATCATCTTCATCGCTGCTTCTATCTGTCTTCTCCAAGAATTCCTTGGTCTTCCTCTTTGTCTTTTTCCCTGGGGATTCCAAAAAAGGGCCTGTTGTTCAGTAGTTTAGTTCAGTATTGATTCTTGGTTATTACATGTTGTAATCTCGCGTATCACAATTTTGAGTGAATTTTTCTTTCTTGTATTTTCTTTGTAGTTTCATGCCATTCGGTTATCAGTGTCTGTTTTGTTAGAGTATCGTGCAGTGTTTTGTTGTATACTAAAATCTGTGTTATATTCTGTTTCTGTTAGACGCTACCACTGTTCATGTTATTATATTAATTACTGAGATTGTTGCCTTCTAAGCGAGGCATCACCTGTTAACGTAAAAAAAAAAAACAGAAATAAGTATAAACTGCAAACTCGTGTAGCATTTTGCTGATATTCATGGTTTAGGTAGGTGGTTACTGTAGTCAACAATGAATTGTTATACATGATTCAAGTAGGTGGGCACTGTAGTCAACAATGACTTGTTATACATGGTTCAAGTAGGTGGTTACTGTAGTCAACAATGACTTGTTATACATGGTTTAAGCTGGTGGGTACTGTAGCCAACAATGACGTGTTTTACATGGTTCAAGTTGGTGGGTACTGTAGTCAACAATGAATTGTTATACATGGTTCAAGTAGGTGGGCACTGTAGTCAACAATGACTTGTTATACATGGTTCAAGTAGGTGGGCACTGTAGTCAACAATGACTTGTTATACATGGTTCAAGTAGGTGGGTACTGTAGTCAACAATGACTTGTTATACATGGTTCAAGTTGGTGGGTACTGTAGCCAACAATGACTTGTTATACATGGTTCAAGTTGGTGGGTACTGTAGTCAACAATGACTTGTTATACATGGTTCAAGTAGGTGGGCACTGTAGTCAACAATGACTTGTTATACATGGTTCAAGTAGGTGGGTACTGTAGTCAACAATGACTTGTTATACATGGTTCAAGTAGGTGGTTACTGTAGTCAACAATGACTTGTTATACATGGTTCAAGTTGGTGGCTACTGTAGCCAACAATGACTTGTTTTACATGGTTCAAGTTGGTGGGTACTGTAGTCAACAATGAATTGTTATACATGGTTCAAGTAGGTGGGCACTGTAGTTCAACAATGACTTGTTATACATGGTTCAAGTAGGTGGGCACTGTAGTCAACAATGACTTGTTATACATGGTTCAAGTAGGTGGGTACTGTAGTCAACAATGACTTGTTATACATGGTTCAAGTTGGTGGGTACTGTAGCCAACAATGACTTGTTATACATGGTTCAAGTAGGTGGGTACTGTAGTCAACAATGACTTGTTATACATGGTTCAAGTAGGTGGGTACTGTAGTCAACAATGACTTGTTATACATGGTTCAAGTAGGTGGGCACTGTAGTCAACAATGACTTGTTATACATGGTTCAAGTAGGTGGGTACTGTAGTCAACAATGACTTGTTATACATGGTTCAAGTTGGTGGGTACTGTAGCCAACAATGACTTGTTATACATGGTTCAAGTTGGTGGGTACTGTAGTCAACAATGACTTGTTATACATGGTTCAAGTAGGTGGGTACTGTAGTCAACAATGACTTGTTATACATGGTTCAAGTAGGTGGGTACTGTAGTCAACAATGACTTGTTATACATGATTCAAGTAGGTGGGCACTGTAGTCAACAATAACTTGTTATACATGGTTCAAGTAGGTGGGCACTGTAGTCAACAATGACTTGTTATACATGGTTCAAGTAGGTGGGTACTGTAGTCAACAATGAATTGTTATACATGGTTCAAGTAGGTGGGCACTGTAGTCAACAATAACTTGTTATACATGGTTCAAGTAGGTGGGTACTGTAGTCAACAATGACGTGTTATACATGGTTCAAGTTGGTGAATACTACAATCACGAATGACATGTTATATGTGGATCATGTAGGTGGGTACTGTTATCAACAATGACATGTTATATGTGGATCAAGTTATTGGGTACTGTTATTAACAATGACTTGTTATTTTCAACTAAACAATCAAATTTCTTTTGGGAGCACATGATACAGACAAGATCTCTCCATCCAGCCTTATTCCTGGACTTTGTTTTCCTTCAGTCACATTCAATGTCGTTGTGAACTTTCGTGGTGTTTCTTCTCAAAATATTTCTAAAATTCTCTTTTCCTATATCTCCGTGGGTTTAATGACAAAGCACATGCCTTCTAAGGAACCTGCGATAGCTCAGTGGTTAGTGAACTGGACTACAAAGGACAAGATGTAGTGTTCGATCCCAACCCACGGCTTACAGGTTTACCCAGCCTTAAATGGATGCCGGATTTTGATTTTTTTTTTTTATGGGAAAGTAAAGCGGCACGGGCGTAATACCGATCACATTACCCCAAAATACATGTGCTGAAGGTTTGTAAAATTTATGATAACTAACACCATATTCCTTATACGCCACTTGGCGTGGCGGGGATACTTTACTTTTTTTAAATATGCCTTCCAAGGCTGGCCTCGGGTTTTGTTAGAGCGTATCCAATCTTCCCCTATTCTTTACCAAAATCTGTTGTTTGATTGACTCTTATTATGTTTTTTTCCCCGTGTAACTTTATTTATTTTTTCGTGACATATTACTTGTATAACTTTCCTCAATCTACATTTATTTTAGTTGCCTACCCAGTCTTTCTTTAAGCTCTATATCTTTGTACATGTGTTTTCTTTCGTTGTGTTTTATGGGGTAATATGTATCTTACTAAAAGAAATCTTGGAGGGGAAACTACATGGTAAAAGAGGTAGATGCAGACCAAGACTAACATTGACGAGTAACATCAAAAGATGGACAAATCAGCCTATGACAACCTGCACCATCAAAGCAAGAGACAGAGCAGAATGGCGCTCTTCGTTGCTAACCTTCGTTGCGGAGATGGCACTCGATGATGATGATGATGATCTATCTTACCGGTATTGTGCATGCATCACTGATTGTGTAGTATAGTCTCATGTGGTTACCATATATTTTTTTAAATATTAATTTGATGCTCTTGTAGTTGACGCCCATTATTAGTTATATTTAGGCGTATCTCGATCACGTGGTCAAGCAAAGGCAATTCCGTAACGAACTGTGAGAGTAGCTAGGAGAGGTAGACACACAAAGAATGAGAAGGGAACATGAACAAACAGACAAGTCTCGACTTTGCAGAGTTAGAAAAAATGACTGAAGAATAGAGGTTGACGAAGTCTGTCAGGGATTCTCCAACTACCCTCAGTGTTATGGAATGAAGCAGATGACGTTATATTTTGTTGTCGTTAGGCTTGTGTTAATTATAACACTAGTTTGTTGTAAGTAAAAGTAAGTAAAGTACCCCCGTCACGCCAAGTGGCGTATAGGGAATATGGTGTTAATGACCATAAATTTTACAGACCTTCGGCACATGATTTTTGAGGTAATGTGGTCGGTATTACGCCCGTGCCGCTTTACTTTCTCAGAAAAAATCCGGTACCCATTTAAGGCTGGGTGAACCCGGAAGCCGTCGGTTGGGATCGAACCCTACCTCTTGTCCTTTGTAGTCCAGTTCACTAACCACTGAGCTATCGCGGCTCCTCGTTTGTTGTAAACTGCATCATTATTTGAAGTCACATTGAATGAACATTCGTTTACAACTTTCATTTCCTTATCCTAATGGTTAGTCTGCTGTCCACATTTTTTTCTCCAAAACTCATCGAAAAGATTACCTGGAAGCTTCCTTTTCCGCAAGTAGTGCATACCACTAATTAACGCCCCTATTCAAATATGGCACACCTGTAACAGGTAATTTCATAAGAAAAATCGGCTTTACAGTCAGTCATGGTAATTCAAATATGGCACACCTGTAACAGGTAATTGCATACGGAAAATCGGCTTTACAGTCAGTCATGGTAATTCAAATATGGCACACCTGTAACAGGTAATTTCATTCGGAAAATCGGCTTTACAGTCAGTCATGGTAATTCAAATATGGCACACCTGTAACAGGTAATTTCATACGGAAAATCGGCTTTACAGTCAGTCATGGTAATTCAAATATGGCACACCTGTAACAGGTAATTTCATACGGAAAATCGACTTTACAGTCAGTCATGGTAATTCAAATATGGCACACCTGTAACAGGTAATTTCATACGGAAAATCGGCTTTACAGTCAGTCATGGTAATTCAAATATGGCACACCTGTAACAGGTAATTTCATACGGAAAATCGGCTTTACAGTCAGTCATCTCTGTGTACACAAGACAGGAGTTCACACATAACTGTTATCGCCATCACTTACAATGGACGGCTACTGCTAGTGATAGGTAAAGCTGTAACATTCGCTCACAAACAAATCATTACGTTCCCATAGTACATTATTTGTCCGATCAGTAACTGTCTGTAATCAAGTGACTATAATAAATCAGTGGTGACATCTTAAGAATCATATATCCGGAGTTATATCTTCTTTCATCTTTTATCCTGTTCTGCTTTTTTGCCGGTAGGCGTCGCAGGTTTAAGTCAATGATGTGTTTTCTATCAAGGGAACTTTCTGTACCTTGGTACAAAGTAGTATTATATAATTTTGTGTGTGCCGTAAATTCCCTCAATCCACCTTCTTCTTGGTCTACCTCTATAATTCATGCCCATTATTTGTTCAAATCACTTTAATCGTTGTCTCTCTATGTATTCCTATTACTAGCATAATTCCAATGTTGTTTCTGATTTCATCGTTCTTTACATGATCTCTTCGTGTTTTTGTTCACAAGTTTTCTGAGGTCATCTCATTTCAGATGTCAGTTTTTTTTTCCCCTTGATCTTAAGTTACATCCTAAGAACTAAAAATCGGTGGTTACATCTTAAGAACTATAACTCATTGGCTACATCTTACAGATTATAACTCATTGGTTACATCTTACAGATTATAACTCAGCGGTTACATTTTAGGGACCCTAATTAGTTTTTCATTCCTTCAGGGTCCAAGCCGAGAGGAGTCGGGTATTATGTCTCACCATTAACCTTTGGTCTTGTTCGCTATGTGGCACCGTTGATCTTTTCCTGTGCCATTTCATCAAACCATCCAGCACCTTTTATCTTTTCCCGTGTCATGCCACCAAACCACCCAGCATCTTTTATCTTTTCCCGTGTCATGCCACCAAACCACCCAGCATCTTTTATCTTTTCCCGTTTCATGCCATGAAACCATCCAGCATCTTTTATCTTTTCCTGTGCCATGCTATCAAACCACCCAGCATCTTTTATCTTTTCCCGTTTCATGCCAGCAAACCACCCAGCATCGTTTATCTTTTCCTGTGCCATGCTATCAAACCACCCAGCATATTTTATCTTTTCCTGTGCCATGCCATCAAACCATCCAGCATCTTTGATCTTTTTCCGTGCCATGCCATCAAACCATCCAGCATCGTTGTCCTTTTCCTGCACTATGCAATGAAACTATCCGGCATTGTTTATCTTTTCCCGTGCCATGTCATCAGATAATCCAGCATCGTTGATCTTTTCCCGTGCCATATCATCAATCATCCAGCATCGTTCTCTTGCCATACCATCAAACCATCCAGCATCTTTTACTGTTCACTTTGTCTACCTGTCTCTCCGAAGTTCTCATTATCATTGAGTGCCGTCTCCGCATCGAAGGTTAGTTATCATTGGGCACCATTCCGTTCTGTCTATTGCTTTGATAGTGCAGATTCTCATAGGCTGATTTGTCCAATTTTCATGTTATTCTTGGTCTGCCTCTGTCTCTTTTACCTTGCATTTTCTCATCCAAAATAAATTTTAGTAGGCGGCTGTGTTTTTTAACATGCTCCACAAATCGCATTTGTTTTGTTTGAATGTATTTAGTAGTTCTCTTTTCATTTTTAGTTGTTTTGAAACTTTATAATTTGTTATCTTTTTTCCATCCAATTCTTTCTACCCTTCTATAAATCCACATTTCAAAATTTTCAATTTTCTGTTCCGTTTTCTTGAGTAATGTCAATAGTACCGGTGTTATTTGCCTTGATGTCAGTATATTTTTCATGGCCTTCTATTTTACCTGTTGTTACTAAGTATATCAACCCGTCATTCCTCCACACATGCCCCAGAAATGGGAACTGCCTTTTCTTAATTTATTTTACAATCTTCCTTTCTTCATAGTGCCTCATGACTGGCATTTTTGGGTGTCAAAGGTACTTTAAGCATTCTTTTAAAACTCAGTAGATACAAATGAATTTCTAAAACTTGAATTCGGTGATTGGAATGTAGTGGCCATATCTATCTATCTATTGTCCTTTAGAGCCGAAGACGGTACATAGGGCAGAACCACAATCTCAAAAACAGAAACTGTGCGTGCCAAAGTGGCACATATTGCAGAGATCACTGTTTCTAAAATATATGGCTCTGTTTCCATAACAATACTTTTTACAATGACAGCTTGTCAAGCCATCGAACAACCTCCTTAGTCGCCTCTTACAACATGCCTGGAAAGTCACAGTGTCTTTATTCTTTACTTCCCTCATAATGAGGCCAGGTAACACACAGGAAAGAGGCTATATAGTTAAGTGATTTAATTCAACTGCAGTAATTCAGCGGCTATAACTGAGTATGTAATGGTTCCCTCCACGCCTTTCTAGACGTATGGGGAATATGGTGTTAGTGACCATATTTTTCTATGACCACTATACAATTGTTGGGTGATGTGGTCAGTATTCCGCCAGGCCGCCTTTACTTCTAAGAAAAATATCTGGTACCAAGTTTTAGAGGCTGGGTGAACCTCGGAGCCTTCTCGGAACGAAGAAGATGCGCGCGCTCTTCTGGGGATCGAGCATGGACCATTATGAGGAAAAATTGAAAAAAAAAAAATAAATGGTATGTTAGATGCTTTACGTGATTAATAGACGACACAGATTCGAACGACGTTTCGGATCGAATCTGTGTCGTCTATTAATCACGTAAAGCATCTAACATACCATTTATTTTTTTTTTTCAATTTTTCCTCGAATTCAGCTTTACTGCAGCTTCGCATTTTTATGCATTCATTTGCATTTCTTTGCCTTAACCCCTTACATGGACCATTATGATCAGGAAGCGAGCACATTAACCACTCAGCCACCGAGACTGCAGTTGACTATGACTCAATTACTAAAAATGTATGGATATAATTCAGTGACTATGATTCAATTACTAAAAATGTATGGATATAATTCAGTGACTATGACTCAATTACTAAAATGTATGGATACAACTCAGTGACTATGACTCAATTACTAAAAATGTATGTATATAATTCAGTGACTATGACTCAATTACTAAAAATGTATGGATATAACTCAGTGACTATGACTCAATTACTAAAAATGTGTGGCTATAATTCAGTGACTATGACTCAATTACTAAAAATGTATGGATATAACTTAGTTGACTATGACTCACTTACTAAAAATGTATGGATATAACTCAATGACTATGACTCGATTATTAAAAATGTATCGGTATAACTCAGTGACTATGACTCAATTACTAAAATGTATGGATATAATTCAGTGACTATGACTCAATTACTTAAAGCTTATGCATATAAATCAGTGACTACAATTCGGTAACTCTAATTCAGTGACTATATCTAACTGCTATAAATCGTTAACTATAATTCAGATACTATAATTCAATGACTTAACTTTCTAGTTAAAACTCTGTGCACGTAGTGGCTATAATTCATGAGCCATAATTCAATGGTTATAACTCATAACCACTCGTATAACTCAGCAGGCTTAACTTACTAGTTAAAGCCCATTAGCCCTAACTCAATGGTTACAACTCATTTGTGATGTTTTCTTTTTCCACACTTTTTAAGTGCTGGTAATGGTTATATCGAAGAAACAATCATCACCATCATGCAGCATAAAAATAAACAAAATAAATATGAAACAAGTGCAATGTTTTTAAATACTTGGGCACAGTGATAACATCAGATGGAAGATGCAACACAGAAATAAAAAGCAGAATAGTTCAGGCCAAAATAGCATTTCAGAAAATTAAAAATATCTTATGCAACAAATCTATATCAATATAAATTAGAAAGAGAGTTCATCGATGCTATATAGAACCAATTCTGACCTATGGAAGTGAATCATGGACAATAGACAAACAAATGAAAAGGCGATGGGATTTCTCAGAAGAATGTTGAAAGTTCACTGGACAGCTAAAAAGACCAATGAGAAAGTTCTCAAAGAGGCCAACACAAAAAGCGAGCTCTTAAAAAACATCAGAAAGAAGCAATCAACAATTTTTGCGCACATCATGAGAAGAGGAAAGTTGAAATACTTGGTTACAACTGGCAAAATAAAAGGAAAGAGAGATCGCGGACGACAAAGAGAGAAAATACTGGATAGCTTGGTGTCATGGCATGGAAAACGGTCAACAACAGAACTGATACGATAGTAGTAGGGAAGGGGGTTTAGTGCAAGGATTTTAACATTTCGTGCAGGTATCGTGCAGCATTGGCATGTATCGTGCAGCACAATCTCGTCGTGCAGCACATTTTGGCATGTATCGTGCAATCTCAGGTGACCTCGTTTATCGCTCGGCGCGGGTGGTCTTATCTCAAGTGGTCAAGTGGTCGGCCTCGTCTTATCTCAAGTGTGTGGAGACCAGTGGTTCTAAAACTTGTAGGTGTGTTTGGAGACCTCTAAAACTTGTATGTCAGTCTAAAACTTGCGGGGGGTCGTGTTGTCGTGTGATGGCAACAGCAGGCAAATATGGAGACCAGTGGTTCTAAAACTTGTATGTCAGTCTAAAACTTGCGGGGGGGTCGTGTTATCATGTGATGGCAAAAAAAAAAAGGCAAAGGGGTGTTAGTGCCACGTCGATCATCATCGGGCCACCTCGGTCATCATCATCGGGCCACCTCGGTCATCATCATCGGCGCTGGTCGGCGGTCGCTGGTCGTCGCTGGTCGTCGTCGTCGCTGGTCGGCTCGGGCAACATCATCATGTGTAGTGATTAATGGTCGTCGCTGGTCGTCGTCGTCGCTGGTCGGCTCGGTCAACATCATCATGTGTAGTGATTAAATAGTGACGCTCTCTCTCTTATCATCATCATCATCATCAAGCCACACCCTCAACAACACCATCATCATCACCAAGCTACACAAATTGACACATCATCATCATCATCATCATCATCATCATCATGTGCCACCCTCAACAACATCATCATCAAGCCACACCCTCAACTCTCTCTCTCTCTCTCTCTCTCTCTCTCTCTTTCACGCTAAAGCAAAACAAAAAAGTCGCTCTATATTTCACACATATTTATTAAAACAACAAATACACAACACATATTAGAAAATATATATTACTGTCCGATTGTTGATAATTTTAAGCGTCCGTGGGCCCCTCGAAGCCGAATTATCCACGGGGCGAGCAAACGATAAATGATACGATCGTTTATGCGCTGTCTCGCTGAAAAAGGCATGAGAATTCTGTTAAGTTTCGCGCCTCGACACTTAAGAAGTATATAATAAGCACAATATAGACCGCACGTGTTGGTAAACAAATCTTGCAACACCCGCGGGTTGTAGACGAATGGAGCGTGTGAGTTTTGCTCTATAAAGTTTAAAATATCCACATGTCTGGGAGGCAAACCGTAGGAATCGAAATACTCACATTCACCGAGCCCGTTGTAAAAGAGGGCCACCCAATGCTCACCGGGTTCGTGTGCCGGGTCGGTGTTTATGACAAAGGCTGCGGTAGCCGTTGGGTCGATGCTGGGGGGTAAGTGGTTTCGTGGAATGACACTAACAAGGGAACAACGCAGAACGAAAATATCCGACATCAAAAGGTTGTAAATCTCCATCGTGTTCATCTTCTCTCTCACTTAAACGGTGAAGTCTGTTAGAATCTGCCTTGTCTTCGACACCTCGAGCACTGAGTCCAACTCGGCGTAGACGATGACTTGGAGGGGAGTAGTTGTGGGAGCGGCAAACTTGAGTTCTATCGACAAGGGTCCGCTTGTGGCTAGCTCAAAATGGGAGCCGTCCAGTAGACTAGACGAGAGGTCAAAACCAAATAGACAATATCCGTCCTTGAACTCTCTATAAGCAACGTTATTCCCGGCGTCTTTACCAATCAGACCCATGGCCAGATTTGTGCCGAAAAAAGCTCTCGCGTATTGATTTCGTTCAAAGTCCATAGTTAGAGGCTTTCCCGAGATGCATTTCCCGTCGACCGTCAGGTTCATATAAATCAGACCAAAGTGTTGAAAATTGAACGGGTTAGCTGAATAAACGCCATTAAACGCACTGGCCGTAATCAGACCTATCGCTACACGGGTCGGTGTTTGAGACAAAAATAAATTGTTTTGACTGTGGGAGAAAATCCCGCTAGCGATGGAAAATGTCTTGATGGTAACCCTCTTGAATTACAGACATTGGTGATGTCTTATTAAAGATATGTTCTTCGTTAGTAATAGTTTTCTATAAGAGAAGACGGTGATTATAATTTGTCACCTTTTTTTAAACTGTTTAAAACGTTTAGTAGATGATGATAACATATGTACAAACATATAGCAAAATATAAAAACCATGGTTTTAGTCAAACAAATAATGTCTTTTTTTTTTTTTATTTACAGTCCAACATTTGGGACCTTGAATATAACTTCCTGCTCGTTGTGTCTAACTAGTATGACTATGTGAGTAGATTTTTATGGTTTTGATGTCGACTTTTTGAATATGAGTCTATATTTATTTCTTTAGTTGATATGCGAGAAGACATTTTAACCGCATATGCTAACCTCAACTACACGCCACCTGTAGTTAACCCGAATCTCATCAACTACACGACATGAAAATCGAATACTGAAATGTAAGCATTATAACAACTGGTTCCGTCAAATTAACCAAAAGCACGCAATAGTGGCACTGTCAACATGCTACTGAGATTATAATTAACATATATATTTATAGAGAAAGAGAGGGGGAAATCTTGAAAATTAACGATAAGTGGGAGAAATTGAAAATCGAATACTGAAATGTCCTAGGTTTCTGCCCTTGCCTCCTAGGTTTCTGACCTTGCCTCCTAGGTTTCTGCCCTTGCCTCCTAGGTTTCTGACCTTGCCTCCTAGGTTTCTGACCTTGCCTCCTAGGTTTCTGACCTTGCCTCTTAGGTTTCTGCCCTTGCCTCTTAGGTTTCTGCCCTTGCCTCCTAGGTTTCTGCCCTTGCCTCTTAGGTTTCTGCCCTTGCCTCCTAGGTTTCTGACCTTGCCTCCTAGAAGGTTCTGTATAAACTTTTGTACAAATACCGTTTTCCCACACCCGGTAGGATGGGACTTACCCCTACAAATCGGTTTCTTCGTGTATCGATATGCAAAACTTCGTATGTTAGAATTTTTATTTCGAGTTCTTAGATAAGTTTGTAGATAGGTCCAACTTTCAGTTATGTGAAGCAGATACTGATAGTTTATATTTGGCTTTAAGTGCACCTAAGTTGGAGGCTATAGTTAAGGCAGGGCTGCGGAATGAGTTTAATAGCGTATATAAAGACTGGTTTCCTGTCGAGTTTTGCGATGAACATATTAGCCAGACTGTGTAAACTGTAAGGGTGTTAAAGCATACACCAAACGAACGCCCGGGCTTTTTAAACTAGAGTCCGAAGAGACGGCTCTTGTTAGTTTATGTAGTAAGACGTACCATTGTAGTGGGGATTACGATAAAATCAGTTGTAAAAGGTTAAGTAAGCAACACAACAAATTAGCTAAAGATATGTTTTTAGAGGTTCTCGCTACGCAAAAGGCTAAGGGTGGGAAAAATGTAGGTTTCAAAGTCTTAAATAATTCCATATTTTCCTACAGTCAAACAAATCTCTGTCCTATTTCTATATATAAAAAGAAATGTAGCTGATGATAACGTCTCGACTACGCCTTTAGATATTAACTCTTTACACTACCAGTTTAGGCTACCCAGCAATCTCTAACAGTTTCACCCCTTATGATTCATTTATGACATAGAACTAAGCAGACACCCAACTACATAGCTATAAATAAAGGTTATCCCTGTACTATATATTTACTCAGTGTACTAAATATGTTTGTAATGTTATATAATATCCACTGTATGTTATACACCTATTGAGATAATAAAAGAATAAAATATATCTTCGTCTTCTGTTTTAAATTTAATGTTTTTCATTGATGTTGTATAATCTACTAACCTATCACTATCGCTCAAGTACACCAAGCGCTCCAAAGTCAGCAGACACCAGACATAAACAGGGCACTTCCGGTGGGGTTCTTACATAGTTTTCCGCTCATTTATTTCTTTCGAGTTATTATTATTTCGCGATTTTAATAACTTTCAGTTAGTCGAGATGCTTTTCCATATAATCCGCTCCCTCCCGTGCCGAGGTACATGTCGATGCGGTTGCCTAAATTTTATAAGGTTCGTTCGTTATTTTTACATAAGTTTCACGCTCGTTTTCATTTTTATATTTCTAAATTTCGCGTTCATTTTCTATTGCTTTTTCATTAGACTCGATATTTACTTCTAATATTTTCTAACACGCCTTCTAAGGATGTGTTCAGCCTCATGACCCTCAGATAGGTCTGCGGGTTACAAGAGTGTTATCACCTACGCCGCGCTCGTGGTCAGGAAAGCTAAGCTAAACCCGCCGATTTCTCTGGCTCACGAAAAGGCTCTCTTGAGCGGGAATGCTCGGTACCCGATCAAGAGGGTTACCATCAAGACATTTTCCATCGCTAGCGGGATGTTATCCCACAGTCAAGACAATTTATTTTTGTCTCAAATACCGACCCGTGTAGTGATAGGTTTGATTACGGCCAGTGCGTTTAATGGCGTTTATTCAGCTAACCCGTTCAATTTTCAACACTTTGGTCTGATTTATATGAACCTGACGGTCGACGGGAAATGCATCTCGGGAAAGCCTCTAACTATGGACTTTGAACGAAATCAATACGCGAGAGCTTTTTTCGGCACAAATCTGGCCATGGGTCTGATTGGTAAAGACGCCGGGAATAACGTTGCTTATAGAGAGTTCAAGGACGGATATTGTCTATTTGGTTTTGACCTCTCGTCTAGTCTACTGGACGGCTCCCATTTTGAGCTAGCCACAAGCGGACCCTTGGTCGATAGAACTCAAGTTTGCCGCTCCCACAACTACTCCCCTCCAAGTCATCGTCTACGCCGAGTTGGACTCAGTGCTCGAGGTGTCGAAGACAAGGCAGATTCTAACAGACTTCACCGTTTAAGTGAGAGAGAAGATGAACACGATGGAGATTTACAACCTTTTGATGTCGGATATTTTCGTTCTGCGTTGTTCCCTTGTTAGTGTCATTCCACGAAACCACTTACCTCCCAGCATCGACCCAACGGCGACCGCAGCCTTTGTCATAAACACCGACCCGGCACACGAACCCGGTGAGCATTGGGTGGCCCTCTTTTACAACGGGCTCGGTGAATGTGAGTATTTCGATTCCTACGGTTTGCCTCCCAGACATGTGGATATTTTAAACTTTATAGAGCAAAACTCACACGCTCCATTCGTCTACAACCCGCTGGTGTTGCAAGATTTGTTTACCAACACGTGCGGTCTATATTGTGCTTATTATATACTTCTTAAGTGTCGAGGCGCGAAACTTAACAGAATTCTCATGCCTTTTTCAGCGAGACAGCACATAAACGATCGTATCATTTATCGTTTGCTCGCCCCGTGGATAATTCGGCTTCGAGGGGCCCACGGACGCTTAAAATTATCAACAATCGGACAGTAATATATATTTTCTAATATGTGTTGTGTATTTGTTGTATTAATAAATATGTGTGAAATATAGAGCGACTTTTTTTTTTTGCTTTAGCGTGAAAGAGAGAGAGAGAGAGAGAGAGAGAGAGAGAGAGAGAGAGTTGAGGGTGTGGCTTGATGATGATGTTGTTGAGGGTGGCACATGATGATGATGATGATGTGTCAATTTGTGTAGCTTGGTGATGATGATGGTGTTGTTGAGGGTGTGGCTTGATGATGATGATGATAAGAGAGAGAGCGTCACTATTTAATCACTACACATGATGATGTTGCCCGAGCCGACCAGCGACGACGACGACCAGCGACGACCATTAATCACTACACATGATGATGTTGCCCGAGCCGACCAGCGACGACGACGACCAGCGACGACCAGCGACCGCCGACCAGCGCCGATGATGATGACCGAGGTGGCCCGATGATGATGACCGAGGTGGCCCGATGATGATCGACGTGGCACTAACACCCCTTTGCCTTTTTTTTTTGCCATCACATGATAACACGACCCCCCCCCCCCCCCCCCCGCAAGTTTTAGACTGACATACAAGTTTTAGAACCACTGGTCTCCATATTTGCCTCCTGTTGCCATCACACGATAACACGACCCCCCGCAAGTTTTAGACTGACATACAAGTTTTAGAGGTCTCCAAACACACCTACAAGTTTTAGAACCACTGGTCTCCACACACTTGAGATAAGACGAGGCCGACCACTTGACCACTTGAGATAAGACCACCCGCGCCGAGCGATAAACGAGGTCACCTGCGATTGCACGATACATGCCAAAATGTGCTGCACGACGAGATTGTGCTGCACGTTACATGCCAATGCTGCACGATACCTGCACGAAATGTTCAAATCCTTGCACTAAACCCCCTTCCTTACTACTTACGATGCACTGTGGATAGAAGATTGCGGAAGGACATGATCGCCAACGCCAACCGGTACGGCACATGATAATGATGATGGGACAAACATAAAATATGAGAATGTTTTTTTTTCCTCGTTAATTTCAACTTTTTAAAGACGGTTAATGTTAGAACTAGTAAACAAGTAAAATATTGTTTATTGTTAAGATCACCCTCATTGCACACCGGGCGATCCCATAGGTTTTCTAATATCCTCGTTGCTTGCATCCGCCCGATGACTAAAGGAATAAACCTTCTCATCATCCGGCCTTAAGAGGACGTTAAGTGGGCGTGTCTGCGCTGTGTTGTGGTTTGCAGTAAAACTGTGATATTTGCGCCTTTGGTTCTTTGGTTATGGAAGGCCGCGGTATCACTGCAAACGAATTAAAATCCATAATTGCTCAACCGCAAGTGACAGTGGAATCATCCGAATTACTAATTCATCTCCCAAACAAAGAAAGGTAGCTGTAGTCCCCATCATAGCAGTCTCAGCACACGCCAAAAGTCATAAGGCGAAACCGCACAGAAACTGAACACGGCCAACTGTTCCCTGCCATAAGATATCATCATTCATCGTAAACATTTGAAATATCGAAACATGATCAAAACAGATGAAACACACAGCTCACGGTGTGCACAGAGCACTTAACTCAGTAGCTCCTGCAACAAGCCGGACTTGGAATATGAGGAAACTGCAACAAGGAACACTTTCATACATAGCCTTCAATGGTTCCTTCCGCCTATAAAACATATTGACCGGAAGTCCACGTCCTCCTGAAAATGATGATCGTCATATTTTTAAAATGTATAGCGCTTGATTGTGTTAGGACATCGTTTTTGACTCCAATTCCGAACATAAAAAACACCCTTTATTGCGTCTTTCATAACCTGGTTGAAAATCTCGAGAAAATCCGAGGAAAATCATGGTTTATGTGCACGAACTCCGTAGCCTGGTCTGGAATCAACAATAAATAAAATATTGGAGACAAGTTGCCCATACAGCAACAGAGCTGGAAGCTGCCAGGGACTTGTAGTTGATATCTTGCATGAGGATAGACTAATTAGAACCATCCAGACCCTACTCCAACTGTTTGTGATGCCTCAAAAATGTAATTTTAAAAAAAAAAGAAGTGCCCCGTCACGCCAAGTGGCGTATAGGGTATATGATGTTAGTGACCATACTTTTTACAGACCTTCAGGACATGACTTTTTGGGGCAATGTGGTCGGTATTACGCCCGTGCCGCTTTAATTTCCCCCCCCCCACCATTAAAAAAAAAACCCGTACACATTTATCACGGTGAAACCGGAAGCCTTTGTAAGTCCAGTTCACTAACCACTGAGCTATCGCAGCTCCTTTCGTGATGACTCAAAAAACAGATTAATCATTTTAGTCTGAGCAAAGTGAGTATGAATCGAGAGGGGAGGCAACCCGATACTCAAAAACGCTATCCCAAAAACGGATGTGTTGCCCCGAAAAGTTCAAATAACACAGTTTTGACTGTAAACAGCAACACAACTTATTGACGCCCGCTTAACGTACTTTTAAGGACGGATATCGAAAAGGGCTAGCTTGCTTTGAGATCGATGAACCAGAATTATCCAGGAAATCCACTATTCTTTTACTCATCGGCTGAATACAAGAAGAAGAAAGACAACATATCAAAAAACTTAGAAGTCATAGAAAGTCTAACAGCTCAAACTTTGATAGCTAGAATAGTAATTTAAACATGCAAGAACTGCCTGTCCTCGTATTGAGACCATTTTATACAATGTATTTTACCAGACTTTGACGGTGTGCCAACAATGCTGTCACTGGTCTACTTATCCAATGACGGCGTTACAGTTCAAGAACAGCAACATCTTTTTACTGTATTCGCGGACATTCTTTGCAGGTTTTCTCATATTTGATTCACATTCTGCTTACCTGATCTTCGCCAGCTTGGCTTTGGTACACGTCACTTTGCATTTCTTACCTTGGTAAAGCTGTTACCATACCACTTTTGTTTCATTTCTCACCTATGTAAAGCTGTTACCATACCACTTTTGTTTCATTTCTCACCTATGTAAAGCTGTTACCATACCACTTTTGTTTCATTTCTCACCTTGGTAAAGCTGTTTCCATACCACTTTTGTTTCATTTCTCACCTTGGTAAAGCTGTTACCATACCACTTTTGTTTCATTTCTCACCTTGGTAAAGCTGTTACCATACCACTTTTGTTTCATTTCTCACATTGGTAAACATGTTACCATACCACTTTTGTTTCATTACTCACCTTGGTAAAGCTGTTACCATACCACTTTTGTTTCATTTCTCACATTGGTAAACCTGTTACCATACCACTTTTGTTTCATTTCTCACCTTGGTAAAGCTGTTACCATACCACTTTTGTTTCATTACTCACGTATGTAATCCTGTTACCATACTACTTTTGTTTCATTACTCACCTATGTAAAGCTGTTACCATACCACTTTTGTTTCATTACTCACCTATGTAAAGCTGTTACCATACCACTTTTGTTTCATTACTCACCTATGTAATCCTGTTACCATACTACTTTTGTTTCATTACTCACCTATGTAAAGCTGTTACCATACCACATTTTCCTTATTTTAAATTTTCATTTTTATCATCATTTTTACAGCAACTTCGCATTTCTATACATCTCGAGACATCATTATGCCTTAACTATTTCTATAACTTGATTTTAGCACATGTCTTTTTCGATAGCTTGGCATTGGCATACCTTAGGTACAGTAAAGTACGAGATTTGAACCGGCGTCTTAGCACGCGAGTTTACACCCATATGTGCTCAGCCGCCTATCCAGAAATGTTCGGAAATTTCTGTATAGTGTCGCCTCAAGCATCTAAACTCAGATGCACGCAACATTCCTCACCTTCCCAGGGTAATACCCTGGTACCCATTTCTGCCAACGGCTGGGTCGACCGTCGGGGTATTTTTTTTTTCCAACCACGAGTACAACTCACACTGCTCCCAGCGGGAATCGAACACGGGTTGTCCGAACATCGGTAGTCCAGTCGGGTGGTTTTCCCAACTCGGCTACCGAGGTCCCAACGATACCTTGGCATTTGGAACATGTCGATGTCGTTAATTTCGCTTCGGTACACATCTCTTTTTGTAACTTGGCTTCGGTACAAATCTCTTTCTATAACTTGGCTTTGGAACATAACTCTTTATATAACTTGGCTTCGGTACATGTCTCTTTCTATAACTTGGCTTCGGAACATATCTCTTTATATAACTTGGCTTCGGTAAATGTCTCAATAACTTGGCTTCGGTACATGCCTCTTTTTTTAACTTGGCTTCGGTACATGCCGCGTTCAATAATTTGGCTTCGGTACATGTCGCGTTCAATAATTTGGCTTCGGTACATATCTCTTTTGGTAACTAGGCTTTGGTACATGTCTCTTTCTATAACTTCGCATTGGTATACCTCTCTTTCGATAACTTGGCTTTTGTACATGTACTTTCGATAACTTGGCTTTGGTACATGTACTTTCGATAACTTGGCTTTTGTACATGTACTTTCGATAACTTGGCTTTGGTACATGTAGTTTTCGATAACATCAGATTCCAATACATGACAGTACTTACAATTATTTTAAAACCCTTATGTGAGTCGACATTCCTTTTAACAGTCAGAACATAACTGTTAGTTGTGTCCATTTTATCCTTGATTGCAGCTGCTAGTCAGTTTTTGGCTGTTAATGTTAGTTTGGCCAAAATATTCTGAGAATGTTTCTTATCCAGGCTAAATAAAATGATTACACTCTTCATGTTTCTTTTTTTTTTTTTGTTTTGGCGTTATTTTCCAGTATTCGGATCTACGCAAAAACACTGAAGTACTCAGCTCTCATATATCCTTAGCTTAGATTTGTGTTTTTTTTTCTAGTTGGCGAGTCGCCAAGAAATGCGTTTAAATCAGCGAAAGCTATTTTGGCTTCCCTCATTACTATATTGAAGACTTTAAAAATTCAACAGGGAAACAAAAATTAAATGACAGTTTCCGAAAGTTGGAAACAAAGAATGGAGTCATGCCAGGTTGGAAAAGAAAAGCCTGAAATAATAGTTTAACCTTCGTCACTTTCTGCGCTCGGCTTACAATTACTTTTTGTTTCGTCGTCCGTCCTTGAAAGGCTGTAAAGTAGGCCACAGCTGTTTCTTTTTCATCTAAAAGTGCCGTTTTAGTTCTAATCTTATAAATTTGGCATCGTTTATGGTTGAAGTCTTGGACGTTCCACTTATTCCTAAAATTGATATTGTGTGAGATATGGTTTCAATTTGAGACATCAAACACACAACTGTGAAAACATTTTTGTTTAGCTAAAGTTAACATATCAAACACACAACTGTGAAAACATTTTTGTTTAGCTAAAGTTAACATATCAAACACACAACTGTGAAAACATTTTTGTTTAGCTAAAGTTAACATATCAAACACACAACTGTGAAAACATTTTTGTTTAGCTAAAGTTAACATATCAAACACACAACTGTGAAAACATTTTTGTTTAGCTAAAGTTAACATATCAAACACACAACTGTGAGAACATTTTTGTTTAGCTAAAGTTAACATGAATGATTTTTTGTCTAATGCTTGTGAACAAAAAAATATTAAAGATTGGTAAATCTGAGACTTTCGCGAGTTGGAATATTTCATTTTTAACAACAATTTTTTTGTAAATTTGAAGATGGAATTTCTTCTAATCACATTGAATGTATAGGAAGCCGCGATAGCTCAGTGATTAGTGAACTTGACTACACAGGACACGAGGTAGCGTTCGATCCCAATCGACGGCTTCTGGGTTCTCCCAGCCTTAAATGGGTATCGGATTTTTTTTTCTGGGAAAGTAGAGCGGCACGGGCGTAATACCGACCACAATACCTCAAAAATCATGTGCTGAAGGCCTGTAAAAATTATGGTCACTTAATACGATTTTCTCTAAAAGCCACTTGGCGTGACGGGGCAATTTAATTTTACTTAGATTGAATGTATAACAGAAGAAACGTGTGTTGTATTTTCTTGGAAAGACACACATAAGCAACTGAACGAAGGTATCAGTGACAGACAACTAGTGGGTATGCATTTAGATGTGACGTAGTTTACAACAAGCTGCGATATCGTAACCCTTTCGATCCAACACATCCGATTTCGGTACAGCAGAGTTTGGGTACCGGGTTTGTCATCCCGTCTTGATCTCTGCTCGCCTAACCAACTAAGTCAATAATTTTCCAAGGCTGTCTGAAACGTCTTCTATTTTTATTAGTCAGGTCCTCTAGTTTGTATTATCCATATCCTCTATTTTTATTAGCCAGGTCTTCTAGTTTGTATTATCCTCTATTATCCTCTATTTTTATTAGTCAGGTCTTCTGGTTTGTATTATCCACATGCTCTATTTTTATTAGCCAGGTCTTCTAGTTTGTATTATCCATATCCTCTATTTTTATTAGCCAGGTCCTCTAGTTTGTATTATCCATATCCTCTATTTTATTAGCCAGGTCCTCTAGTTTGTATTATCAATATCTTCAATTTTTATTAGCCAGGTCTTCTAGTTTGTATTATCCATATCCTCTATTTTTATTAGCCAGGTCCTCTGGTTTGTATTATCCACGTGCTCTATTTTTATTAGCCAGGTCTTCTGGTTTGTATTATCCATATCTTCTATTTTTATTAGCCAGGTCTTCTAGTTTGTATTATCCACGTGCTCTATTTTTATTAGCCAGGTCCTCTAGTTTGTATTATCCACGTCTTTTATTTTATTAGCCAGGTTCTCTAGTTTGTATTATGCACGTCTTTTATTTTATTAGCCAGGTCCTCTAGTTTGTATTATCCACGTACTGTATTTTTATTAGTCAGGTCTTCTAGTTTGTATTATCTACGTGCTCTATTTTTATTAGCCAGGTCCTCTGGTTTGTATTATCCACGTGCTCTTTTTTTAATAACCAGGTCCTCTAGTTTGTATTATCAACGCCTTTTATTTTATTAGCCAGGTCCTCTACTTTGTATTATCCACATGCTCTTTTTTTAATAACCAGGTCCTCTAGTTTGTATTATCCACGTCTTTTATTTTATTAGCCAGGTTCTCTAGTTTGTATTATGCACGTCTTTTATTTTATTAGCCAGGTCCTCTAGTTTGTATTATCCACGTACTGTATTTTTATTAGTCAGGTCTTCTAGTTTGTATTATCAACGCCTTTTATTTTATTAGCCAGGTCCTCTACTTTGTATTATCCACGTGCTCTTTTTTTAATAACCAGGTCCTCTAGTTTGTATTTTCCACGTGCTCTATCTTTATTAGCCAGGTCCTCTAGTTTGTATTATCTACGTACACTATTTTTATTAGCCAGGTCCTCTAGTTTGTATTATTCACGTGCTCTATTTTTATTAGCCAGGTCCTCTAGTTTGTATTATCCACGTACTCTATTTTTATTAGCCAGGTCCTCTGGTTTGTATTATCCACGTCTTTTATTTTATTAGCCAGGTCCTCTAGTTTGTATTATGCACGTACTCTATTTTTATTAGCCAGGTCCTTCAGTTTGTATTAACCACGTACTCTATTTTTATTAGTTATGTTCTCTAATGTCTTAATTTTCCTGCTTTTCTTGTACCTTATACTTCAACGGCATAGTCAGTTATCCTGTCCCTAAATGTATAGTTTACCTAATAACTACATCAGTAATCTTTTACCTGCCAATATTCTGCTTTAGTTCTCTTGGATTTTCTACAATTGTTGCTGTATCTTCGATCGTCGGAGAGAGAGAGACGTATGTACAAACCGAACAACAGAAGAGACGGGCCGTGTGAGACAACCACCGTTATCTTTAATCTATGGGGAAAGTTATCCTTATCAAAAGCAATAATACATAAATCAATACTTACTAAAGGAGAAAGTCCGAGACTAGCGACTTATACACGACAAGAGAACACAAGTATTGTTTAGCATTAGGAAAGAATCAACAAATAAGCTAAAGGAAAGATTGGAATCATGTTTTCTTAGGGGCTGTCCATATTGTTGTTTGCTGTTTGTGATCGTTCCTTTGCGATAACTGCGCTCTCGTGTAATTGTTGTGTATCAGTTCATCAACGTAAGTATCACGCCATCAGTTATCAACTGTAAGATGCAAAGCCTTATACAACAGAACATTTCTTCTTCTCTTCTTTATCTTAGAGTAAAGGTAAAGGTAACGTACGAGACTTGAACCGGCGTCTTAGCACGCGAGTTTCCACCCATATGTGATCGGCCGCTTATCCTGAAATGTTCGGAGATTTCTGTATAGTGTCGCCTCAAGCATCGAAACTCAGATGCGAGGCGACATTCCTCACATTCCCAGGGTAATACACTGGTACCCATTTCTGCCAACGGCTGGGTCGACCGTGGGTTTTTTTTTTCCAACCACGAGTACAATTCACACTGCTCCCAGCGGGAATCGAACACGGGTTGTCCGAACGTCGGTAGGTCCAGTCGAGTGGTTTTCCCAACTAGGCTACCGATTGAGTTCACCTGGCAAGTAGGCGTAGGTACGTTTTGTCGTTAGTTCTACGGGAAAGCCGCGACATCGGAGCCTCTCGAGCAAACCAGCCGTCTCCGGCATGGATCGATTTGCCCTTTGGAAAGAAAACAACTCTAGATGGCGTCAATCTAAGTTGGTTCGTGTGTCTTGTTAATTTTTGAATGTCAAGACAACGGCCATTTTTGACCAAATCTTTTGACTTGGAAAGTTTGTGCCAAGGCACAACCACCAATATTTTATCGTATTAAAACATTAATGTTAATAATAAAAAAACCATTATAACACATTAATTATAACACCATTATTTTATTATTTTTTTCAACCACGCATATTTTATCGGTGATGTGGTCGGTAGCACGCCAAGCCGACCTACTTTTTTTTCAGAAAAATCTCTGCTACTCATTTTCAGAGACTGGGAAAACTGACCAAATAGGTCTCATAGGAGAGGAGATCAATAAAATGAAATTGGGATGGGTTGACTACATATAATTGCGAAGACCAACATACAATATTGCAAGACAGTCAACGAAATAATCCACAGAACTAGGGAAGTTGGAAGGCCCAAGCAAACCTGGAGAAGAACAGTTGAGACAGAAGGTAGGATGTGATCGTGTGATGGAAGTGGGCTCAATGAAGAAGACAGCATAGAACAGGGTCCGTTGGTATGGTGTGGTTGTGGGAAGGAAGTGGGTTCAATGAAGAAGACAGCATAGAACAGGGTCCGTTGGTATGGTATTGTTGTAGTTTTCAAATGAACTCAACGGAGAAGATAGCACAGAACCGGGTCCCTTGGTAAGGTTTGTTTAAAGCTTATTGCTTAATGGGAACTATAATGCATGATTTAGTAGCAAGTGTGTGGACCACTGAAATTGGGAATGTAAAAGCTTAATGCAAATACTTTTGTGCAAATATTATCCTATTGTAACCAGCTTAACTATCTTTGTAGTCCTTTTTTAGGTCTAGGTAACGTCCTCAGCACCAACTCCGGCCTGGTGGTTCACATAAGCGTAACTTTATACATTCACTTTTCAATTTTATTTGTGGATGACAACTGGGGTTCTATGATAACTTAAAATACCAATCTGAGGTGCAACATACTGTCCCTCGCAGAAAAAACATGGGTAGAGCCCTCAAGATAAAAAGATGTAATAACATGCAAGTAATATACAGAAAATTGTTTATAAATATACCATAATGCAGAATAGCGATGAAGTCGATGTGAAATTGAAAACATACATCAAGAGCGATAAAGGGATCACGGATGGAGACTTTACAGTATTTTAAAAAAAAGTAAAGAGCCCTGTTACGCCAAGTGGCGTATAGGGAATATGGTGTTAGTGACCATAATTTTTACAGACCTTCGGCACATGAGTTTTGGGGTAATGTTGTCGGTATTACGCCCGTGTCGCTTTACCAGAAAAAAAATCAGGTACTCATTCAAGGCTGGGTGAACCCGGAAGCCATTGGTCAGAATCGAACCCGACCTCTTATACTTTATTGAGTTATTAGCGGGTCATCATCATTGCACTCCGAACATGTCCATAGGTGCTCAGATCCCCTCCTCAGCAAGTCTCGAAGTGTCCGGCGACTGAATACTCCAGTTCTGTGTTGGTTGATTAGTCTTCTTACACGCCCACTAAGTTTCTCGTTTTTGGCTGTGCCCATCTTAACTCTCATCTCTTTTATCCGAAGGAGTGGCATGGACTCATGGTTGTCAAAGTCCTGTGTCCTTCCCACTTCCCGGAGGGCATTGATGATGTCCGTCCGATCCATTGGTTGACCGTCCTCAACAATAGCGCAGCTAGCCAACCTGACCGCTCTTTCATTTCCCCTTACTCCCGCATGTCCTGGTTCGTAGACAAAGGTGACCTTACGTATTTTTGACTTCTGCAATTATTCTACCCATTGCATACGTTCAGATCCCGCCTCAACTTTTCCTATCATGCTCATCGAATCACTCAGTATACAGGCGTGGGTGTAGTCTTGTGATTCTAACCAGTTGAATGCGTTGGTCACTGCCATCACCTCCATTGTCATGCTACTCGTGGTGATAACTTATGCACCCTATCTTCTTTGACTGTTCTACCTGCCAAGCGTGCTGTAAATGCCCATGCTCTCCTTTGGTGTCGTACTACAGATCCGTCTATATAAATGACTACATCTTTCTCAACCTAGTTATCCCAGATGAGACCGCTGACCTTCGCAAATACCAAAACTGAGTTCTGTTCCCTACATTTCCAGTCGAGTGTGACAGTACACGAGAATGTCCCCCTGGATGACGTAGACACCGGTATCCACTCCTCACCAACGCTGATATTGGTGAATCCACAGACCTGTTTGATGACATCTTCTGCTCGGCCCACCCATGATTTGCCTCTTTTTAGCCTGGCAGCATTCACTGTGTTGAGCTCATGTTGCAATAGGTACTCTTTATCTGCACTTATCTTCAGGTGTGACACATATAACTTATTATTATTATTGTTATTATTGTTATTATTATTATAGTTATTGTTACATGCTGATTAAATAACGTCAATTACGCCGGCTTTGTCACGTACACTGTATAAAAGCTTGCCGCGTACATAAAGGTATACTCTGTGAACAACTAGCAGATGGCAAAAGGACTGGGGGGGGGGGGGGGGGGCAAAACTTCGATTTGTAGACGTATGTAAAGGTGGCATGAAGACTCTGAACATAAATCCTGCAGCCTGGGAAGAAATAGCTGCAAACCCAAATTTTTGGAAACACATTCTAAAGCCCCAACTCAAATAAGAACCATAGAGATTCGTGGAAAAAGATAATACACGGCGAAAAAAAAAAGAAAAAATAACATTTCTAGGGGCGCTGAATATTCCATAGTCAACTATGACTGACGGAAGTTACTACTATTGTTATTATTATTAATAATGTTGTTATTATAATTAATTATTTGAAAACACTGAGGCATAACACTACTCTTCCTCCTTCCTAACGCCCCATGCTCTAAATGCCCCAATATCTAAATGCCCTGATCTCTAAATGCCCCAATCTCTTCTTGTACGGTGGCACAGTGAAGTTCAATGCTTTACGCCCATGCATTCTTTGTGACGGGACTTCCTTTGCCTTTTTACATCAGTCCTTATGATTACGCTCTCTGTGGTTGGAAATAAGCCAGAACTACATAGCATGAAATTGAGTACAGGGAGACACTTAACAGCATTTTTGTAACTGAAATTCAATTTCAATGCGCCTCAGCTTAGGACTAGACGACCGCTCTGCCTTGAACTTTGGCAACAAACCTTGTGCCTCGGCGAGGTTCCGTTATAACTAATAAGCAATTTGTTTTTCTTCAGCTGAGGCCCGACGGTATCTTTCTCCCACGTCTTCACTTAGAAGGCGTAAGTGCACGTACTTTGCGTTGCGTCGTGGTTTACGGCGAGCTTTGATATGTGCGCCGTTTGCCAAACTAGATCTGGTGGTTGGTTGGTTGCGTTCGCCCGATGACTAAAGTATTCTAGAGTATCGTGATAGACTAGAATATTCCTCTTCATCATCCGCCCTTACAAGGACGTAGTGGACGTGCCTGCGTTGGTTTGCAGTAAAACTGTTATATTTGCGCCTTTCGGCCCAACACATCCGACTTCAGCACGACATTTTTGAGTACCGGGTTGTCTTCCCTCTTCGATCCCTGCACGCTTGGCCAGACTAGACGGGTTAGTCTGTTACTGGAGGCACCACGGAAAGGTGGAGCAGGGTCTGGATGGTTTTGGTTCACCGATCCTGGCTAAGTCATCAGCTGAAAAATAGATCTGGCTTAAGTCCTGCGTTATTTGAGCACAGTGTCTACCTTAACTTTTCGATCTTTGCTTGTTTCGCTAAACTAGTTAGTCTGTTTCTATAGCTGGTAGCATCGGTAATTAGAATAGAATATTGATGTGCTACAGTGGGTAGCATCGGTAATTAGAATAGAATCGTGATGTGCTACAGTGGGTAGCATCGGTAATTAGAATAGAATCGTGATGTGCTACAGTTGGTAGCATCGGTAATTAGAATAGAATCGTGATGTGCTACAGTGGGTAGCATCGGTAATTAGAATAGAATATTGATGTGCTACAGTGGGTAGCATCGGTAATTAGAATAGAATCGTGATGTGCTACAGTGGGTAGCATCGGTAATTAGAATAGAATATTGATGTGCTACAGTGGGTAGCATCGGTAATTAGAATAGAATCGTGATGTGCTACAGTGGGTAGCATCGGTAATTAGAATAGAATATTGATGTGCTACAGTGGGTAGCATCGGTAATTAGAATAGAATCTTGAACTGCTGTAGCTCACTGTTCCGGACGCTTTCAACATATTGACTGACCTTTGACTGCCAGAGTCAGAATGACGTGGCGTGTAGTGAACACAGTTTGCTCTGTCTGTTGTATTACCTTGAAAATGTGTTACGGGGCAAAGTTGTGAGTCATACTGACTGCACGTATGTATTATTGATTCAGTCCTGACAGCAGAGAGACAATTAGAAATACCAACAACAAATAACCAAACTCAATACATGATGTTGTTTAACCGGAAAAAGACACACAGTTGAAGCAATAATCGATTGGCTGCTACTTCAATTTGCACTGCTCCTCTTTTGTCATAGACTGTCAAGGCAAATACTGTGTCTTCATTTTTCTACCTCTCAACTCCCTGTGAAGCATAGGTCTTCAAAAAACACTTGACGT
>JAVIAB010000050.1:35415314-35505314 GCA_032433765.1 Megaustenia siamemsis | reverse complement strand
ATGAAAATCAGTGTACTCAAGGCCTTCATTTGTAGATCATCTTTCGCCGATTTGAGAATTGGGTTCATCTGAGAGAAGTCACGCCCACATTCAGCGGAATGCTGTTGATCATGTTTGTTAGCTACAGTTTTGCACATATATTTTCTTCTCTGTTGGATGTTCATGAAAACAGCTTGCAGAATGTCCTTCTGTAACCCTAAACCACTTACACAAATCCTTCACTTCAGTCTCACAGAAAGTAACATTGTCCATTCTAGCATTTGTGTCTATTCTACAGAAAAGAGCGATTTTCCATCCCGTGTTTCAAACAGGCATAAATCATTGTAGGATCAGGAAAACGATTCACATGTTGGGCCCATTTTACTATCTTCAAACAGCGCAACCAAGGAAGCGAGGATTGTTGTGAAAGCACATTTCTGTGTGAGGTCGAGGAATCAACGGGTAAGGTAACTTATCTCTGCAGTTGGCATCCAGGTAATGTGTATCATCGCATACAATAAACTTTTTATTATAACAATTTATGCGCCAATCATCATCAACATCATCATGTACCATACCGGTTAGCGTAGGCGATTATGTCCTTCAACAATCTTCTATCTACAGTGCAATCATCAGTTCTGTTGTTGACTGTTTTCCATGCCATGACACCAAGCTATCAAGTATTTTCTCTCATAGTCGTCCGCGATCTCTCTTTCCTGGTATTATGTCTGTTGTAACCAAGTATTCCAACTTTTCTCTTCTCATGATGTGCTAGAAAAATGTTGATTGTGTCCTTCTGATTTTTCTTAGGAGCTCCCTTTTAGTGTTGGCCTCTTTGATAATTTCCTCATTAGTCTTTTTAGCTGTCCAGGGAACTTTCAACATTCTTCTGACAAATCCCATCTATGTGCTCTCTAATCGTTTTTTTCTCATTTCCTTGTTTACGGTCTATAAATCGCTTCCATAGGTCAGAATTGGTTCTATATAGGACTGATGAACTCTCTTTCTCACTTTTATTGACATAGATTTGTTGCATAAGATATTTTTCATTTTCTTAAATGATATTTTGGCCTGAGCTATTCTGATTTTTATTTCTGTGGTGCATCTTCCATCTGATGTTATTATTGTACCCCGTTATTTGAATCGTTGCACTTATTTCAGATTTGTCCTGTTTATTTTTATGCTGCTTGATGGTGATGATTGTTTCTTCAATATGACCATTAATTCTGTTTTCATACTATTCAGACTTAGATCTTTCTTGTTGCTTTGTTTTACTATTATGTATGTTATTTATGCGCCAATACCGTTTGGTAATTAAAATACAGTAGTTGCTGTAGAACTAAAATACGTTACCGGCAAACATAGTTTTTTAAAATTACTTTTAAAATATGAATCACAAGACTGATAAAGTCTTAAAACTTTGCTGGAACAAGTTCCAGTTTGCTCTAGCTGAAAAAAAAAAAATCCTAAAGGTTAAATGATATAAAGGAAATGTACATTCTTGGGGATTGTCTTTGTCCTTAGTAAAAAAAAATGTACCCCCGTCATGCCAAGTGGCATATAGGGAATATGGTGTTAGTGACCATAAATTTTACAGACCTTCGGCACATAATTTTTGGAGTATTGTGGTCGGTATTACGCCCATGCCGCTTTACTTTCCCAGAAAAAATCCGGTACCCATTTAAGGCTGGGTGAACCCGGAAACCGTCGGTTGGGATCGAAACCCTACCCTATGTCTTTTGTAGTCTAGTTCACTAACCACTGAGCTATCGCGGCCCCCTATGTCTTTGTGCTTGCTCCACAATAACAACCCGTTGACCATGTTCTCTGAGCTTCTCCCAAAAAGCTATTAAAGATGTTAATTTTAAATTAACGCCTAGTGATGATAGAACCGTTGGAAGACAAAGAGAGTTGTGACAAGATATGGTTATTAATGAAATAAGAGAGAATGGATTCCCTACATTTGATTAGATGTGGGAGCTGTGTGGTTCGGAGGTAGGACGTCGACCTCTGGACAATGAATGTCCTGGGTTCAAATCCCATCACTGATGATGAGAATTTGCTTCACGTCGAATCCGTGGTTTCTTCGTGGCCTCCCCTGGTCGCTGGGTAGTCAGATCCGATGACTAGTCATCTTCAAAAACGACAGAAAACAGAAAGCCCCGTATTCACTCAGCGCACGTTAAAGAGCCTCTGGCATTTCGACATCGAAAAGAGTAGACCAAAATTGCTGCTGTCCGGACACAATTAATACAATAAAGCTACACAAAGACATCAAGCTCTCGACGATAAAACATTGAAGTGCCTCTGAAGTCGGAGAATATCTGCGTGTTTGGCTAGGGACACCTGAGCACACTACTGCCAGTGTGAAAGATAGAAACAAGTGATATTCACTGAAAATGCAGTCCCTCAGGACTGTACTGGAGACATAAAAGTGGCGTTCTTCATATAAGCAACAAACAAAGAACTCTTGTCTACTCTTCGTTTCTTTTAGTAACACATTCTGACATTCTCTCCTCGTGTTTCCCATTTTTACGTTTCTTTTAGTAACACATTCTGACATTCTCTCTTCGTGTTTCCCATTTTGACGTTTCTTTTAGTAACACACTCTGACATTCTCTCCTCGTGTTTCCCATTTTGACGTTTCTTTTAGTAACACATTCTGACATTCTCTCCTCGTGTTTCCCATTTTGACGTTTCTTTTAGTAACACACTCTGACATTCTCTCCTCGTGTTTCCCATTTTGACGTTTCTTTTAGTAACACATTCTGACATTCTCTCTTCGTGTTTCCCATTTTGACGTTTCTTTTAGTAACACACTCTGACATTCTCTCCTCGTGTTTCCCATTTTGACGTTTCTTTTAGTAACACACTCTGACATTCTCTCCTCATGTTTCCCATTTTGACGTTTCTTTTAGTAACACATTCTGACATTCTCTCCTCATGTTTCCCATTTTGACGTTTCTTTTAGTAACACATTCTGACATTCTATCCTCATGTTTCCCATTTTGGCGTTTCTTTTAGTAACACATTCTGACATTCTCTCTTTGTGTTTCCCATTTTGACATTTCTTTTAGTAACACATTCTGACATTCTCTCTTTGTGTTTCCCATTTTGACATTTCTTTTAGTAACACATTCTGACATTCTCTCTTTGTGTTTCCCATTTTGACATTTCTTTTAGTAACACATTCTGACATTCTCTCCTCATGTTTCCCAGTGTGACAAACAAAAAATTGAATAGTCGTAAATGAAAAAGAAAAGATAATATAAACAGAAAGAAGAACACTGAAAGAGCCGAGTTATAAATAATGACACTTTTTAGAGTGTAAGTATCAATAGGTAAAGGCGACAATAATAACAGATACAGACTTTAAAAAAAGAACTCAGTCATAAATAATATGAGAAAAAGACTAAGGGTACAAATAATGAACTTCCCAACAAATAAATACCAATGGTGAAATAAATTATATGTAAATCAAAAGACAAAATATAAATATTAATAAGAGAGATAAGTAATAAATAATAGATGAGAGAACGTTATTTAAAGATATCTGAGATAAACAATAAATAAAAACGATACAAATTACAGATAACAACAGATAGGCAAATTATGAATAATTCCAAGAGAAACGAATTAAGATTCGTGAATCGGTGGTTAGTGAAGCCTTGATCATTATGTCTGACGTGAGGTTTACACACACTGGCGGCAGGTATTGCAGATGTTTTCATAATCCAGTAATGTAATCACGTAAATGAAGCTAGATATAGAATGTTTGACATCCCTGATAGATAAGAAACAAATAAACAAATAAATAAATATGAACAAACAACTAATATAAAGTGGTTGGCCCCCTAAAAAAAAAAAAGGAAAAGTTAAGACACACTTTTCAAATCACATCAACATATCTAGAAAATAATATTTTTTTTTTTTTTTGCTAGAGCTATTTGTTGTCATTACAGAGATGAGAAATATGTTCGTTTAATTTATAAAAACTGACCTAACAGCTGTTTCTGTTCTTATTTTTAAAATCTTGTTTCCCTGTTTCAATACGGTTCTCGCATATTTTTAATCCATTTTATCGTGAATGGAATCATAAGGCTAAGTGTTTGCACTGTTTCAGCAACACGGTATAAAAATGAAGTTATAAATAGATTTATTCATCAGCACTGTACAAACATTCTTCCTCTTCTTCTTCGATCAACACTTGTTTAGACTGGGATCACAGATTCTCTTATGAAGTGTGTTGTGTATATATATATCAGAGTGTTAGTTTCACTGAGAGGTTTCTCTTCAAGGCTAGCGAGTGCTGAGCATATTCTCAAACACTGTTTAGAGTTCAAGTGAGACATTTCACTATGACATGTGAATAGAAAAGTATAGTTGGTAATTTCAGTAGCACGAAAAGTATAGTTGGTGATTTCAGTAGCACGAGAAGTATAGAGTTAGAGGTAGCCATTCAGTGATATGAAAAGTACAGAGTTAGAGGTAGCCATTCAGTGATATGAGCAGTATAGAGTTAGAGGTAGCCATTCAGTGATATGATAAGTATAGAGTTAGAGGTAGCCATTCAGTGATATGAGAAGTATAGAGTTAGAAGTAGCCATTCAGTGATATGAGAAGTATAGAGTTAGAGGTGGCCATTCAGTGATATGAGAAGTATAGAGTTAGAGGTAGCCATTCAGTGATATGAGAAGTATAGAGTTAGAGGTAGCCATTCAGTGATATGAGAAGTATAGAGTTAGAAGTAGCCATTCAGTGATATGAGAAGTATAGAGTTAGAGGTGGCCATTCAGTGATATGAGAAGTATAGAGTTAGAGGTAGCCATTCAGTGATATGAGAAGTATAGAGTTAGAAGTAGCCATTCAGTGATATGAGAAGTATAGAGTTAGAGGTGGCCATTCAGTGATATGAGAAGTATAGAGTTAGAGGTAGCCATTCAGTGATATGAGAAGTATAGAGTTAGAAGTAGCCATTCAGTGGTATGAGAAGTATAGAGTTAGAGGTGGTGATTCCGAGACATGTGAAATTGAGTTAGAGGTGGTCATTCAGTGACATGTGAAATCGAGTTAGAGGTGGTCATTCAGTGACATGTGAAATTGAGTTAGAGGTGGTCATTCAGAGACATGTGAAATTGAGTTAGAGGTGGTCATTCAGAGACATGTGAAATTGAGTTAGAGGTGGTCATTCAGTGACATGTGAAATTGAGTTAGAGGTGGTCATTCAGAGACATGTGAAATTGAGTTAGAGGTGGTCATTCCGAGACATGTGAAATTGAGTTAGAGGTGATCATTCAGAGACATGTGAAATTGAGTTAGAAGTGGTCGTTCAGTGACGTAAAAAGTATAGAGTTAGAGATGGTCATGCAGTAATGTGAGAAGTATAGAGTTAGAGGTGCTCATGCAGTAATGTGAGATGTATACAGTTAGAGGTGGTCATGCAGTAATGTGAGAAGTATAGAGTTAGAGGTGCTCATGCAGTAATGTGAGATGTATACAGTTAGAGGTGGTCATGCAGAAATGTGAGAAGTATACAGTTAGAGGTGGTCATGCAGAAATGTGAGATGTATACAGTTAGAGGTGGTCATGCAGAAATGTGAGATGTATACAGTTAGAGGTGGTCATGCAGAAATGTGAGAAGTATAGAGTTAGAGGTGGTCATGCAGTAATGTGAGAAGTATAGAGTTAGAGGTGGCCATGCAGTAATATGAGAAGTATAGACTTAGAGGTGGCCATTCAGTAACGTGAGAAGTATAGAGTTAGAGGTGGCCATGCAGTAATGTGAGAAGTATAGAGTTATTAGTGGTCATGCAGTAATGTGAGAAGTATACAGTTAGAGGTGGTCATTCAGTGACATGTGGAATGAAGACTTGAACTGAGTCATTCAACATCATCAAAACTATATGGTCCACTGCAAGTGTTACAAACAAACAGTAAAATGTATACAGGAAACGACATTGCAGATACAGACAATACTTCAGGAAAACAAAAGATACATAGATTCAATATTAACATTCGAAATATAGAGTACAGGCGACCATTCTATAACAATGTATGTAATATAGAGTACAGGCGACCATTCTATAACAATGTTTGTAATATAGAGTACAGGCAACCATTCTATAACAACGTATGTAATATAGAGTACAAGCGGTCATTCAGCAACACCGTATGAAATGTAGAGTACAGGTTACCATTCTGTAACAACGTATGAAATATAGAGTACAGGCTAACGTACTATAACAACGTTTGAAATATAGAGTACAGGCTACCATACTAAAACAACGCATGAAATATAGAGTACAGGCTACAATTCTGTAACAACGTATGAAATATAAAGTGCTGGCTACCATACTATAACAACGTATGAAATATAGAGTACTGGCTACCATACTTTAACAACGTATGAAATATAGAGTATAGGTGACTATACCGTAACAACGTATGAAATATACAGGCGACCATTCAGCAGCAACGTATGAAATATACAGGCGACCATTCAGCAGCAATGTATGAAATATACAGGCGACCATTCAGCAACAACATCCATGTTATAGAGTTACAATTAATCATGACTGCGGTGCTTGTAACCTCGATATGTTATTCTTGACGCTACGTCTCAGATCTCACAAACGACAATCTGTTAAAAAAATGAAGGCGGAGTAGGATCTGCTTCTTGAATTAACTGAGAGCCATAAAATAGAGCCTCTGAAAAAGGGAATTGGGAGGAGGCACATAAGCACGAAATCTATCAAGTGATTTGAATGAGTGTTAACGGAATGAACCGTTTCGCGTACATGGTACATTAGTTCCGCCCCTGAACCACGATAATTAAACTTGGGTAATGAGTAGTTGGGTATCATCTTCAGCGGTTTACGTACAGTAAGGCTATAGTTCTGTTGAGAACACGAGGCCATGTTCACTTCATCGACTTCTGAATTCTCACAGCCTAGAATGCAGGTCGACATTTCTTTTTTCTGAGAAAGAAAGGGCTGCCTGATGTAGTGCTGATCATATATCCCAAAATAGTGGGTCGAAGGTCTAGAAAATGATGGACACTTAAACCTTATTACCTAAATGACAACCTGGAAGTTCTATTTGGGTTGTTTTTTTTTATTTTAGCGACTCTATACATCACACTGGGAGCCACGATAGCTCAGTGGTTAGTGAACTGGACTACAAAGGGCAAGAGGTAGGGTTCGATCCCAACCGACGGCTCCGGGTTCACCCAGCCTTTAATGGGTACAGGATTTTTTTTCTGGGAAAGTAAAGCGGCGCGGGCGTAATATCGACCACATTACCCCAAAAATCATGTACCGAAGGTATGTAAAATTTATGGTCACTAACGCCATATTCCCTATAGGCCACTTGGAGTCACGGGGGTACTTTACTTTTTTTTTTTTTATACATCACACTGTCTTTTGATTTTATTAGACTCCACTTTAATGCGTTTGGGAATCACTTTATTTCTTATTTCTATTAGGGTTTTTTTCCCCCTCTCGTTCAATCGCGAATAAAAAAAATTGTGTTGCGCTGTGCTTTAAACCTTGCGATCCAATATATCCGTCTTCAGCACGAATTGTTTGGACTTCATCTCAAACCTTTGGTTTTTTCTTCCCTTGACCTTTTTGTGTGGCAATGATTACTTGTAGCCAAAGCTATCTATTCATGGATAAGTTGGGTCTAGAGTGTACTGAAGTTGGGTTTAGAGTGTACTGAAGTTGGGTCTAGAGTGTACTGAAGTTGGGTCTAGAGTGTACTGAAGTTGGGTCTAGAGTGTACTGAAGTTGGATCTAGAGTGTACTGAGGTTGGGTCAAGAGTGTACTGAAGTTGGGTCTAGAGTGTACTGAAGTTGGGTCTAGAGTGTACTGAAGTTGGGTCTAGAGTGTACTGAAGTTGGGTCTAGAGTGTACTGAAGGTGGGTCTAGAGCGTACTGAGGTTGGGTCTAGAGTGTACTGAAGTTGGGTCTAGAGCGTACTGAGGTTGGGTCTAGAATGTACTGAAGTTGGGCCTAGAGTGTACTGAAGTTGGGTCTAGAGTGTACTGAAGTTGGGTCTAGAGTGTACTGAGGTTGGGTCTAGAGTACACTGGTTTTACAGAAGAATGTTGAGAATACCTTGGACAGCTAAGAAGAGTAATAAAATGTTCTAAACGAGGTCAAAATAAAAAGAGTGCTAATTTCCAATATTAGGAAGAGACAATCATCATTTTTTGGCCATGTAATGAGAAGAGAACAACTGGAATATATTGTAACAACTGGAAAAATTGAGGGACAAAGAGATAGAGGGAAGTAAAGAGAAAAAAATACCAGACAACTTAAGAGAATGGCTTGGCAGAAGGTCAACAACAGAAATGATAAAGAACTGTCGAGACCGAAAGTTGTGGAGAGACATGATCACCTACGCCAGCAGGCCCGGTACTTGATGATGATGATCTATTCATGGAAACACCAGTAGCTGGCTAACGAGTCTGTGCTGCCCAGGTTTGTTTCATGTTTTTTTTTTCCTATTTGTGGATTGTTCGCCAAGACTAACATGCTCAGACATCCACTTTGTGTGCATTTATCTTTGCTCTGACATGATTGATGGTAATGTAGCCACATCTCGATATTTGCATCAACAGTAGCTAACACGGAAAATGCTTTTATTAAAACTCGTCTTTTGGGTTTTATTATTTTGTTTGTCCCACTTTCAAAATAGTAAACACGTTTTATAACATTCACAGAAAGGGACATGATCGCCTCATTTTTTTATCAATCTCAAGTGCACTCAAATTGAGTCTAGTGTGTACTGAAATTTGGTCTAATGTCTACTAAAGTTTGGACTAGAGTGTATTGAAATTTGATCTAAGTGTACTGAAGTTGAGTCTAGAGTGTATTGAAATTTGGTCTAGAGTGTACTGAAGTTGAGTCTAGAGTGTACTGAAGTTGGGTCTAGAGTGTACTGAAGTTGGGTCTAGAGTGTATTGAAATTTGGTCTAGAGTGTACTGAAGTTGAGTCTAGAGTGTACTGAAGTTGGGTCTAGAGTGCACTGAAGTTGAGTCTAGAGTGTACTGAAGTTGAGTCTAGAGTGTACTGAGGTTGGGACTAGAATGTACTGAAATTTCGTCTAATGTGTACTAAAGTTTGGGCTAGAATGTACTGAAATTTGGTCTAAGTGTACTGAAGTTAAGTCTAGAGTGTACTGAAGTTGGGTCTAGTGTGTACTGAAGTTATAGCTAGAGTGTACTGAAATTATAGCTAGAGTGTGCTGAAGTTGGGTCTAGTGTGTACTGAAGTTATAGCTAGAGTGTGCTGAAGTTGGGTCTAGAGTGTACTGAAGTAATAAGCTAGAGTGTACTGAAGTTATAGCTAGAGTGAACTGATGTTGAGTTTAGAGTGTACTGAAGTTGAGTTTAGAGTGTACTGAAGTTGAGTTTAGAGTGTACTGAAGTCATTGCTAGAGTGTACTGACGTTGAGAAGAAATATTTAGCACAATTCAATCACACAAAAATACATTTTTGACACCTCAAAAGACATAACAGCTTATAGAAAGTGATCAAGGTAGAGGAAGGTAAATACAAGAATTAATGTGGACTGACAACATTAAGTGATGATCATGAGAACCTATGACAACGTGTACAACCAAGAGAAGTCATGAGGTTATTTGTTTGTTTGTTTGTTTATTTCTTTGTTCGTTCATTTGTTTGTGTGTTCGTTCCTTTGTTTGTTTGCCTGCTTGTTTATTTGTTTGTTTGTTTGCTTGTTTATTTGTTTATTTGTTTGTTTGTTTGCTTGTTTGTTTGTTTGTGTTCCCAGCTTTATATCTCCGATGAAATCCAGCGGGGCTGAATTTTAATTGAATATCGCTGTTTCCTATTTTACACACGCAGCCCCTGTGCTCAGATGTCTCGCACTGACAGCGTGTTTTCTAAACGCCACTTTTTGACGGGTAATGAGTTCTTTCTTTCTTTTCTTGTCTCGTCGTTTTCTTATCTCATGGTTTTCATGTTTCATCTTTTCTTTGTCTCACCGTTCTCTTGTTTCACTGTTTTCTAGTTTCATCGTTTTTTATTTATTATTTTCTTGCTCATCGTTTTCACATCTTATTGTTTCCTTGTTTCGTTTTCATGTATCATCGTTTTCTTGCTTCATCCTTTCTCTTTGTCTCATTATTTTGTGATACTTAATACTTTCTTATTTCATTGTTTTCATGTCTCATCGTTTTCTTGCCTCATTGTTTTCTTGTTTCATTGTTTTCTTGTTTCATTGTTTTCTTGCTTCATCGTTTTCTTGTGTCATTGTTTTCATGCCTCATCGTTTTCTTGCCTCATTGTTTTCTTGTCTCATTGTTTTCTTGTCTCGTCGTTTTCTTGTCTCATTGTTTTCTTGCTTCATCGTTTTCTTGTGTCATTGTTTTCATGTCTCATCGTTTTCTTGCCTCATTGTTTTCTTGTCTCATTGTTTTCTTGCCTCATTGTTTTCTTGTCTCATTGTTTTCATGTCTCATTGTTTTCTTGTCTCATCGTTTTCTTGCCTCATTCTTTTCTTGTCTCATTGTTTTCTTGCTTCATCGTTTTCTAGCGTCATCGTTTTCTTGTACACTGCTTTCTTCTCTCATAGTTTTTGTAGTCTCATCGTTTTCTTGTATATTGCTTTCTTCTCTCAAAGATGTTTTTGTTGTTGTTTCATCGTTTTCTAATCTCATCATTTTCTTGTACATTGCTTACTTCTCTCGTCGTTTTTTTTTCTCATTGTTTTCTAGTTTCATCGTTTTCCTGTGTCATCGTTTTGTTGTATCTCTCCTTGATTCTGGGAGTTTCAATAATTTTTTCTGATACCATCATCATTTCTCCTTCCGTCACTTTTCTGCCATATGAGAAGCTATTCCCAAGGATTTTATTTCACATATTTCATTCCATTCTCTTGTACTTTAGATGAAGACACTATTTTATTTCAATAGTTTATGATTGTAAAAGAATGTGTGGTCTTCTTATTGTTTTTTAACTAAAAAGGAAAGAAAGAAAGAAAGAAAAAGAGAGAGAAAGGAAGAAAGAAAGAAAGAAAGAAAGAAAGAAAGAAAGAAAGAAAGAAAGAAAGAAAGAAAGAAAGAAAGAAAGAAAGAAAAGAGAAAGAAAAAAGAAATAAAAAGAAAGAAAGAAAGAAAGAAAGAAAGAAAGAAAGAAAGAAAGAAAGAAAGAAAGAAAGAAAGAAAGAAAGAAAGAAAGCATATAATCATTTCTCTAATGAGACGCTCTACAGAGAATATAGTGTTTCCATATCATTAGACCATCAGTACAGTTAAAGGTAACATGGTCAGCATTACGTCAATGCCAGTTTCTTTCTTACAGAAATCTCCAGTAGTAATTTAAATCTGAATGTACTTGGAAGCCGTAGATCGGGATTGAACACAACCTCTTGTCCCAAGTAGGCTAGTTCACTGCCCTACCTCTGCTTCTTGTTGAAGTGTGCAGTTAATTGTTACTCAAAAGCATTGGCAATTCAGCTTTTTTTAATACTTTTAATTCCACTCTATCCTAGAAGCAAAAACAATAAGAAACCTCTCCTGAGATGAAATGTGTTAGACGAATGACAGGAAACAGTCTGAGAGATGAGATCAGATATGTAGAACTGAAAAAAAAGCTAGGAATAGCCCACGCCATAGAATATATAAGGAAACAACAGATAAAATGGTTTGGCCACGTGACAAGGCAGAAAGATTAAAACACAACACAACGAGCCTTCAGCAAATGTTGTGAGAACACCAGACCCAAGGGTCGACCACGAAAAAGATGGATCGATGGAATATTTGAAATACTAGGAAACATAACAGCAGCAGAGGCGAACAGAAGAGCAAAAGACCTCAAATTATATTTCCTCTCGACGCTGAAAGGCAGATGAGGAAGGAAAGAAGAGAAGAATTCAACTCTCCTTATGTTCTTTATTTTGCTGTGGAAATGATTTCCAGAAACGTGAACCTTGGAACGTCTTTATACTTGATAGATGCTATTACAATGCTGATACTTCGCTCAAAGGAAACATGTGTTATGTCAAAGAGGCATATGTGCTGTCAGAAAAGACAGAACCATTCCTGCAGTGGATATCAACATATTCTGATATCTCTGGGAACGAGAGAGCAGGCGAACTCGCAACAGCAGGTAGGTGGGTGACTTCAACAGTCCAACCAACCCCAGAACCTCAAAGAAATAAAGACAATCTTGAAGGAAGAGAGGATAACAGAATGGATAAAGTTGTATGGAAGATATGAGCCAGAATCTGACAGCTTAACTCAGCAGATATGAGCAGATCAAGATATTCATTCTCAGAAGAGGTCACTGTGGTCTCATAAAACATAATTACGAGATAGATAACACCGTCTTTGCATGTAATGGATGCAGGGCATTCAGACAAGCTAGAGTATGTCTGAGACAAATAATAATAAATGAATGTTATTAAAGAGGGAAACTTCCGAGGCGATAAGTCAGCGAATCATTTTAGGGGAACAGGTATGTTTACAGTACTCGGAAAAAATGACGAATAATCAACAAAAGAAAAAAGAACAAAGAACAATATATGGTCCGAAGCAGGATCGAACTCGTACTCTATGGCACAGCGCCTTGTCGCGAGAAACTAACAACTAGGGAACACTGCCAACTCAGCTAACTAAAAACTAGAGTATGTCCTACAGACCTACAGCACTCTGAACATCTTAAGAACACAAATATAGTCCACATAAACAACACTGCATTACAAGTTTTGGGGAAACGATGAAGACTATATAGACTTTATACACAGTCTTTTTGGTGACCCATGCTGGTCTAGATGCATGGCAATAGCTGATCGCTTATCATCATCATCATGTGCCATACCGGTTGGCGTAGGTGATCATGTCCCTCCACAATCTTCTATCTACAGTGCATCGTATCAGTTCTGTTGTTGACTGTTTTGATCACTTATGAAGAACATAAAAGTGTCAAGCTGTGATATTAAGGAAAGGTTCTATACTTAGCTAGAGGCGTGTGTTTGCATTTCAGTGTTAGTGCCCGTATTTTTCAATGATCAGAAGTTATTTTATGCGCAATATAGTTGGTATCTTGACAGGTCGAGGGAGCCACGATAGCTCAGTGGTTAGTGAACTGGACTACAAAGGACAAGGGGTAGTGTTAGATCCCAACCGACGGCTTCCAGGTTCACCCTGCCTTAAATGGGTACCGAATTTTTTTCTGGGAAAGTAAAAGCGGCACGGGCGAAATACCGACCACATTACCCCAAAAGTCATGTGCTGAAGGTCTGTAAAATTTATGGTCACTAACACCATATTCCCTATACGCCACTTGGCGTGACGGAGGCTCTTTATTTTTACATACTTGACAGGTCGATCTGCTTTCCAAGAAAACAGTGCCTGGTATCCATTTTCAGGCGTTGATTGATCCTCGAATCCGTTCCAGATTTGTTATTATTAGAGCTCCTAATGAACAACCGAGAAACGTTCTCTTTCTCTCTCGCTCTCTCTCTCTCTCTCTCTCTCTTCTATCTATCTATCTATCTATCTATCTATCTATCTATCTATCTATCTATCTATCTATCTATCTATCTATCTATCTATCTATCTATCTATCTATCTATCTATCTATCTATCTATCTATCTATCTATCTATCTATCTCCCATCCCCTTCTCGTTTATTTTCTTCTGATATTCTTTCGGGTGTCGAGGGAGAATCACCGTTCTCCAGCCATTCTCAATTGTTGTTTTAGCGTTTTTGTCAGTCCATCGTACTCTGGGTCCGCTACAGGTTCTTCCTGGTTGAGAAGCGAGTAATAAAATACTGGAAACCTGGGGGATTCAATTAAATGTGTGTGGATCCACTGATTACATACAAATCAATTGTTGTGCAGCTTCCTCTTCTTCTTTCCTTCCTCATCTGCCTTTCAGCGTCGAGGGGAGATATAGTTTGCGGTCTTTTGCTCTTTTGTTCGCCTCTGCTGCTGTTATGTTTCCTAGTGCTTCTAATATTCCATCGACCCATCTTTTTCGTGGTCCACACTTTTTTTGTGCAGCGTTTAGTTTAAATGCTCTAGCCTCGGAGTTCCCCCTGATTTATTTATTGACTGTGTTTGTCCTATGTGAATCTGCTGCCCTAGTCACTACAAAATCCAAGGTGGACAAGCATGCGTCTGTTGTGGAAATTTTAAAATGTGAAACTTCCGTGTGGCTACCCGGGTCATTACAACGGTGAGGGGAAACAAAGAATTGAGCCACTGTCACGTGTCACGCGTAAGAGGCGACTCAGGAGTTTTGGGTACAAGGTCTTAGCTGGTGCTATGAAGCTCGTGCAATTGAGCTGAAACCATCTTCAGTGCTTTCATCGTGTGTGGAGGGCACGCTTCATACTGGAGAGCGTGCTGCTGGGGAATTCTGTGTACTATGGAGTTGTTCGTTGTGTAAGGTTGATGATTTGTCGACTAAACTAAGCTAAACTAAGCTAAACTAAACTAAACTAAACTAAACTAAACTAAACTAAACTAAACTAAACTAAACTAAACTAAACTAAACTAAACTAAACTAAGCTACACTAAACTAAACTAAGCTAAGCTAAGCTAAGTTAAGCTAAACTAAACTAAACTAAACTAAGCTAAGCTAAGCTAAACTAAACTAAACTAAACTAAACTAAACTAAACTAAGCTAAGCTAAACTAAACTAAACTAAGCTAAGCTAAGCTAAGCTAAACTAAACTAAACTAAGCTAAGCTAAGCTAAGCTAAACTAAGCTAAGCTAAGCTAAGCTAAGCTAATCTAAACTAAACTAAACTAAACTAAGCTAAGCTAAACTAAGCTAAGCTAAGCTAAGCTAAGTTAAACTAAACTAAACTAAGCTAAGCTAAGCTAAGCTAAGCTAAGCTAAGCTAAGCTAAGCTAAGCTAAACTAAACTAAACTAAGCTAAGCTAAGCTAAGCTAAGCTAAGCTAAGCTAAGCTAAACTAAACTAAACTAAACTAAGCTAAGCTAAGCTAATCTAAGCTAAGCTAAGCTGAACTAAACTTTCAAAAAGAGCATGTATAGAAAGTCTGCCTATAATCGTGTATTGGAAAGCTATTCAGTCACTGATAAAGGTGCAATTCTAAAACTAAGAAAATCGGAAGACAAGATGCAGATAGGAACTAGCCTCTCCAGCTAATTGGCAAGTACTCGTTGCTGGTTCACAGGTGCGGAATCAATCCCATGATATGTCAAATTTATACATATTTTTTTTTTAAATCGTCATGTCATCGAAATTCACCATGGCTCTTAAATGGGCAAAGAGGTTTTTCTAGAAAAATATTGTCGGTGTAATGATAGCAACCACGTCATCTAATAATGTGCCATCGGTCAAGGGAAAATACAGTCACTTTAGCACCATCTTCTCCATAAACATACGAAGACGTGCAGGGAACTTTTGCTTATGTGGCGAATGAGAGTACGGAGACACTTAGCTATAGACAGTAATGCTTACGTCATTTATAAGGATGAGATCATCACTTTTAGGTTTGTCCCGGCAGAGTGACGTCGATTCTTGTAAATATCATCATCTAGTACCATGCCTGCTGGCGTAGGTGGTCATGTCTCTCCACAACTTATGATCTCGACAGTTCTTTATCATTTCTATTGTTGACCTTCTGCCAAGCCATTCTCTTAAACTGTCTGGTATCTTTTCTCTTTGCTTCCCTCTATCTCTCCGTCCCTCAATTTTCCCACTTGTTACAATACATTCCAGTTGTTCCCTTCTCATTCTTGTTACATTAATTGGGTTGCCTGATCTGCTTATCTTCAAAGTTGATGTCTTGAATGTGAACATTTTCACATGATATTTTTCACAGACATATTTGAGTACATCAGTGAGATGTTGCAGGTTATTTTTATTTTTATTGATTGAGAAGATTAGCAATAAACAGGTTGTGATGAACGCAACGTTCTGTGATACATCTAGCTAGAGATAACAATTTCTTTAGACGGGCTGTGGTGAATGCAACGTTCTGTGATACATCTAGCTAGACACGGGCTGTGATGAACGCAACGTTATGTGATACATCTAGCTAGAGATAAACATTTCTTTAGACGGGCTGTGGTGAATGCAACGTTCTGTGATATATCTAGCTAGAGACAAAAAATTCTTTAGACGGGCTGTGATGAATGCAACATTCTGTGATACATCTAGCTAGAGACGGGCTGTGGTGAATGCAACGTTTTGTGATACATCTAGCTAGAGACGGGCTGTGATGAATGCAACGTTCTGTGATACATCTAGCTAGAGACGAAAATTTCTTTAGACGGGCTGTGATGAATGCAACGTTCTGTGATACATCTAGCTAGAGACGAAAATTTCTTTAGACGGGCTGTGATGAATGCAACGTTCTGTGATACATCTAGCTAGAGACGAAAATTTCGTTAGACGGGCTGTGATGAATGCAACGTTCTGTGATACATCTAGCTAGAGACGAACATTTCTTTAGACGGGCTGTGATGAATGCAACGTTCTGTGGTACATCTAGCTAGAGACGAAAATTTCTTTAGACGGGCTGTGATGAATGCAACGTTCTGTGATACATCTAGCTAGAGACGAACATTTCTTTAGACGGGCTGTGATGAATGCAACGTTCTGTGATACATCTAGCTAGAGACGAACATTTCTTTAGACGGACTGTGATGAATGCAACGTTCTGTGGTACATCTAGCTAGAGACGAAAATTTCTTTAGACGGGCTGTGATGAATGCAACGTTCTGTGATACATCTAGCTAGAGACGAACATTTCTTTAGACGGGCTGTGGTTAATGCAACGTTCTGTGATACATCTAGCTAGAGACGAAAATTTCTTTAGACGGGCTGTGGTTAATGCAACGTACGGTGAGAGATCTAGCTAGAGACAACGATTCCTTCAGACGGGTTGTGGTAAATGCAACGTTCTGTGGGAGATCTGGCTAGAGACAAAGATCTCTTCAGATAGGATGTGGTGAATGCAACGTACGGTGAGAGATCTAGCTAGAGACAACGATTCCTTCAGACGGGTTGTGGTAAATGCAACGTTCTGTGGGAGGTCTGGCTAGAGACAAAGATCTCTTCTGACGGGCTGTGGTGAATGCAACGTTCTGTGGGAGATCTGGCTAGAGACAAAAGATTCCTTCAGACGGGTTGTGGTGAATAGAATGTTCTGTGGGAGATCTGGTTAGAGACAAAGATTCCTTCTGACAGGCTGTGGTGAAGGCAACGTTCTGTGGGAGATCTGGTTAGAGACAAAGATTCCTTCTGACGGGCTGTGGTGAATGCAACGTTCTGTGGGAGATCTGGCTAGAGACAAAGATTCCTTCAGACGGGCTGTGGTGAATCCAACGTTCAGCAATGGACATGCGACCTGATGATGATTTATTGATGAAACCTTGATCACTGGGAAGGTTAGTTTATTAAGTGAGTTGAGTCATTTATATACTCTATCTTCTGAGTTTGGTTTACATTCCAGAGTTACTGTATCTGCTCATTCGTATCATGCGGCTTGTACGTTGTCCTTTTGATTACCTATCTGATTCCTTGCCAGGCTATGCAAAGTAAGGTAAAGTACCCCCTTCACGCCAAGTGGCATATAGGGAAAATGGTGTTACTGACCTTAATTTTGGGGGCACATTATTTTTGGGGTAATGTGGTCGTTATTACGCCCGTTCAATTTTACTTTCCCCCCCAAAAAAACAGTACCCATTTAAAGCTGGGTGAACCTGGAAGCCGTCGGTTGGGATCGAACCCTGCCTCTTGTCCATTATAGTCCAGTTCACTAACTACTGAGCTATCGCGGCTGCTATTGCAAGGCCATGATACCTCCTAATGTGTTGGTATTTCAAGTTTGTCCATGATGCATCTTTTGTTACTGACTTTACAAATAAATTATTGTATCTATTATCGGGTTACGTTACAGTTATGTTAATAATTGTTGATTGTCTTACATATTGTCTGAGTATGTTCAACAATGAGTCTCTATGTATGCTACTGAAAGCCTTTTTTTTAATTTTACGTTCGCCAGCTTTGACCTCTGACGAAGTCCCTATAGACTAAGAACTGAATTTTGCGTGTTAATCTGTTTTTTGCTATGATTAGTCCAGGCAGTTTAAGAAGGTAGTTTGCCATTCCTTTCCTTCTTGGCAGTGACTGTACTAGTCGTAGATCGCAGCCATTGTCTCTATACATGAGATTTTTTTTTAATAAAAGAGACAAATCTGAAACAAGTGCAACGTTTCAAATACTTGGGCACAATAATAACATCAGATGGGAGATGCACCACAGAAATAAACAGCAGAATAGCTCAGGCCAAAATAGCATTTCAGAAAATGAAAAATATCTTATGCAACAAATCTATGTCAATAAAAATGAGAAAGAGAGTTCATCGGTGCTAAATGGAACCAATTCTGACCTATGGAAGCGAATCATGGACAGTAGGCAAACAAATGAAAAGACGATAAGAGACCACAGAGATAAGATTTCTCAGAAGAATGTTGAAAGCTCCCTGGACAGCTAAAACGACCAATGAGGAAGTTCTCAAAGAGACCAACACAAAAAGGGAGCTCTTAAAAAACATCAGAAAGAAGCAATCAACATTTTTCGAGCACATCATGAGAAGAGGAAAGTTGGAATACTTGGTTACAACTGGCAAAATAGAAGAAAAAGAGATCGCGGACGACAGAGAGAGAAAATACTGGATAGCTTGGTGTCATGGCGTGGAAAACAGTCAACAACAGAACTGATACGACGCACTGTAGATAGAAGATTGTGGAGGGACATGATCACCTACGCCATACGGTATGGCACATGATGATGAATCCGTTTTTCCCTGGCAGCAGTGTGCACAAGGGTTCCTCGCCGCACAGGCAGATAACTCCGACTTCTGAGGTACTCATATTTTTCCGTCGATGAATAATTTCAAGCCGGGCCTCGCCTCTGAGACCAGGGGTCGTTGCGCTGAGAGAAATCATAGATAAGAATCCCAACCGGTGTAGCCGGGATTTGAACCCACAACCTCTCTGTCTCGAGGCCGGCGTCTTGCCTCGAGACCAACCAGTCTCCTGAAAGCCTTTTTAAAATCAATGAAATTTAGAAGTGGTTTCTGCTCTACTACAAGGCCTCTATGGGAAAAGTATATTAAGCAAATCTGCCTATGCCGAAGACGGATGTGTCGGGCCTAAATGCTCAGATATTGCGGCTTTCCCAGAAACATAGCGACACAAGTCATCCACGCCCACTTAAGAGTTGAACGCTGAGAGGTAGAGACGTCACTGTCTACACACATCTCATGTTTTAAGCACCTCTTGAGTATTCATTTTGTTCACCCAAAATATGAGAATTTATCTCAGGCACGATAACAGTTGAAACGTATAAAACGAGAACGATTTTTACACATCCTTTTCTCTTGTTTCTTTGGCATTCAGATGCAAATAAAAGCACTTAAAACGTACCGCTCTCATAAATATCCTCAGCGTGACGTTTCCTTATCTACAAACGGACCAGATCGTGGATATTTCATATCTTAACTCTCTCACTATGTAATGTTATAGTTCCTCAGAACATAATTGTCCTGTTAAATAATAACCTTATATGTGTCTGGTCTTGTTCTTAGTAAATTCTACTTTAAGAGATTACCAAGTGTTTATATACTTCAGATATCAGTTTTAATCAACACTTGAACAATTATTATGTATCCTGCTTGTAAGTAAGTAAAGTACCCCCGTCACGCCAAGTGGCGTATAGGGAAATATGGTGTTAGTGACCCTATATTTTACAGACCTTCAGCACATGATTTTTGGGGTAATGCGGTCGGTATTACGCCTGTGCCGCTTTACTTTCCCAGAAAAAAAAATCCGGTACCCATTTAAGGCTGGGTGAACCCGGAAGCCGTCGGTTGGGATCGAACCCTACCCCTTGTCCTTTGTAGTCCAGTTCACTAACCACTGAGCTATCGCGGCTCCCTTATCCTGCTTGTGATTAAATTAAACATTGAAATTACGTCATTAAATGTTTAACTGCGCTATTATTTATTTGATTGTTCCAGGTGATCCAACATACAATTTATGCATTTACTCAATGTCCTGAAAATGTTCTGAGAGAGGTCAAAGCAAAAAGAGAGCTAATTTCCAATATTAGGAAGAAACAATTATCATTTTTTGGCCATGTAATGAGAAGAGAACAACTGGAATATATTGTAACAACTGGGAAGATTGAGGGACGAAGAGATAGAGGGAAGCAAAGAGAAAAGATACCAGACAGCTTAAGAGAATGGCTTGGCAGAAGGTCAACAACAGAAATGATAAATAACTATCGAGATCGAAAGTTGTGGAGAGACATGATCATCTACGCCAGCAGGTCCGGTACTTGACGATGATGATGACTCAATGTCCTAAAGTTATAGCTTCTGTATAATATATTTTTTTGGGGGGTTCAAGTTAAACTTGTCAACAAATAAATCAAACACAGAGTAAGCATTGGACAGCATGAATATATCATCTAAAAAAATCATTACTGCATTATCTAATTACTGGGTCTGCCAAGGGGACATATAGGACAGGAGAATAAAGGCCGTTCGTCCTGAGCAGTCGCCAAGAAGTGTTTGGGTCTGATTTTTTTTTTATTTCACACTCCCACTCCCCTCGAGAGAAAAAAAACATTTTGGTTCCTACCAGGATTCGAACCGACGTTTTCCTGTGTTGGAGCACGACAAGTTACTAATCGGAGACAGCTTTCTTCAGAACATATAATTAATGATGTCTAATTGGTAACCACAATTTTAAAAATAAGATTTTCAACTCCAATGTTAAGTCAGTTATATTGTATGGCTGTGATATATGGAGAAGAACAAACATGACAATCATGAAGATACAGACTTTCATTAATGGATGCTTACGCAGAATAAAAGGATGGAAATGGCAGGACAAAATCACTAACATAGAATTATGGAAAAGGACCAGTAAAATACCAGTGGATAAAGAGATACAGCGAAGATGATGGTGCTGAATAGGACACACACTGCGGAAGCCAACTGAGAGTATTACACAACATGCTCTTTTTTTGGAATCCCCAAGAAAAAAGACAAAGATGAAGACCAAGATATTCTTGGAGAAGACAGATGGAAGCAGAGATGAAGATGTTGGGGAAGACATGGAACGATCTTAAAAGAATGGCAAGAAACAGAACGGCTTGGAAAGTGTTTGTTAAAATCCTATGCTCTACATGGAGCTGAAAGTTAGAAGAAGAAAAATGCGTCATCCACGAAGAAGGGCAGAACTCAATGTTCTAAGTTATGGCTTGGACAGAAATGTGTAACTCAAAATGAGTGGGAGATTTGGTCAGGAGTTTTGTAAACATCAGAATCATTACTATATAGTAAATGTTGAACATTATAGGGGCTCTCTGGTTCAAACCCTGCAGGTCGACGTCTTTAAGTCATGACCAAGGTGGGCCAGCGCTCCCACTCCCTCCAGCGTTATGAAGATAAAGGGCCAGACACGTGCCAGGTGGGTCATCGTCTGATGATCAGATTGTCTCCTTTTGCAGACCTCTGTATAAAGAGTTTCCTATTATTATTATTATTTCCACAAAATCTGTTTCTCTTCTTTCATCTTCTTTTAAGCTTGCCGTACCACTACTTCTATTTATCGTCCTCCCTTAAAAGGACGCTAATTTGACGTAGATACATTGTGTTATTATTTACAGCAATCTGCGATGTCTTGCGCTATTCTGCTTAACATATCCAACTTCAACAGGTTTTGGTAGCGGGTTACCGTGTCTCTTCGATCACTGCTCGTTTGTCCAAACTAGTTAGTCTGTTTCCAAATTCATTAAAGGGAGATGGTATAGAGTCTTGGTCAATTCTGATCCACAGATGACTGTTTCCATTTCAGGTTGGGTGACTTCAACCCGACAAATTACTTTCGAACTATCAAGAACGCTTGCTAAGAGTTAAGAACCTAAGACGGTTTCACTTCTATCTGCGCTCGAGAAGCAGTCGGCCATGCTGTGTCTTTCACCTGCCGTTAGGACGAAGTTTCCCCATTGTCCCCACAATTTTATGTATCATTTATTTGTAGCTTGCATGTGTTCTATATGATGGTCTTGGCCTCTGTAGCTTACTGGGTGAGTGTGCTGAACTTTCATGTTGCCAATTTGGAGAGGGTATGTCTTTGTTGCTAGGATCATCATCGCTGTACCCCGGTCGAACCCATAGGTGGCCGAGATTTCCCTAGAGAATCTCGAAATATTCAGTGGGGAATCCTGGCCCATATGCACGAACTCCGTAGCACGGATGTGAAGAAGACAGTTTTTGGTGGGGATTCCTTGTGTCTTTGATGAGTGTTTTAATGGCTTCAAGAAGTGAGATTAATGTAGCGACTCATTGCTGATTATGTGCATGAGATTAATGTAGCGATTCATTGCTGATTATGTGCATGAGATTAATGTAGCGATTCATTGCTGATTATGTGCATGAGATTAATGTAGCGATTCATTGCTGATTATGTGCATGAGATTAATTTAGCGATTCATTGCTGATTATGTGCATGATATTAATGTAGCGATTCATTGCTGATTATGTGCATGAGATTAATATAGCGATTCATTGCTGATTATGTGCATGAGATTAATGTAGCGACTCATTGCTGATTATGTGCATGAGATTAATGTAGCGACTCATTGCTGACTGTTTGCGTCAGATTAATGAATCAGAACACATAAACGTTATACACCACCTACTTGTAATGGCCTTCATCATCATTATGTGCTATAGCGGCTGGCATAGGCGATCATGTCCTTCCATAATTTTATTTCTGTCCACAGTGCATCGTATCAATTCTGTTGTTGACAGTTTACGGTGTCAAGACACCAAGGTATCTAATTTCTTCTCTCTCTCTCTCTCTCTCTCTCTCTCTCTCTCTGTCGTCCGTGATCTCTCTTTCCCTGTATTTTGACAGTAGTAACCAAGTCTTCCAACTTTCCTCTTCTCAAGACGTGTCCGAAAAATGTTGTTTGTTTCTATCTAATAATTTTAGGAGCTCTCTTTCTGTGTTGGCCTCTGAGCGTTTCCTCGTTGGTCTTTTTAAGCTGCTAGGGAGACTCTCAACATTCTTCTGAAAAATGCCATCTCTAAGTCCATCAATTGCCTTTTCATTTGTTTGTCTACTGTCCATAATTCGCTTTCATATGCCAGAATTGGATCTATATAGCACCAATGAACTCCCATTCTCACTTCTGTTTACGTAGACTTGTTACACAAAATAGTCTTCAGAACAATGAAAATATTCTGGGAAAGCGACGAGGTATCGGATTGGGATGTAAGCTGGTTAGGCCCATACTGATTTCATCGTCACTGTTCAAGTCTTGTAATCATGCAAACTTAACTCTTTGTCCTGTTTCATGATTGAGTGGTAAGAACAACATCACGATAAGATGGTCGCATGGTCAATACTCGTATATTTGTCCACATATCTATGTCGTGGCTGACACACCAGTCTTCGGCAGGCTTGATATTGGTTTGACGTAAACATTTTTCATCTCGTAGGGCGGATGCCGTCCAAGGCCGTTGCGCCCACTCTGCCCGTGGTTTCTGTTTGGATGTTCTCCCGTTCCTGCCCTTCTTCCGATGGCAACTCCTAGGCATATGTGGTTTGTTTACCGGGGTGTCCTTCCCCGTGGATAAAGCCTTGAATGTGGCTCTTACTCGCATGACTTGACACGTCGGACATACCGGGCGTTATTTAAATTGTACAGCAGTTCCACCTGTTGCCTCCACCCCCGTCCCGGTAACAAAGGTTTTTCATCTGGTCTTTGGTTCATGGGATGAGAACTCCAGTCTCGTTTCCATGATGTACTGATGGTGAATGTACCATGACGAAAGTCACAGAAATGACAACCAATCACACACCAAAGCACAACGCAGCTGATCTCTGCACTTAAGCTCTTTTAAAGGTGGACGACGAAGACGGGCTATTGTCAAGCGAATATAGGAAATATTGTCTGTGTGAACGTTGTAGCATAGAGTGTTTAGGTGTTCAGTTACTTAGAAGCCATGGAGAAAAAAATAACAAATATTATAGTTATGGTTATGGTTAGTCGAAGGCCCCGGTATCACTGCAAACGAATTAAAATTCATAATTGCTCAACCGCCCGTGCCAGTGGAATCATTCCAATTAAAACTCATCTCATTGAAGAATCCAAAAAGAGAAAGGCAGCTGCAGTTCCCATCATAGCAGCTACAGCACACGCCAAAAAACATGTCCAATCAAAACAATCTAAAGGCAAAGAATTCCAGTGGCGTGGTAAAGCTGGTATATAAAGAACAAGTGAAACATAGTGTATGGTAACAGCTTCACATAGGAGAACAACATTAATGATTACTTAGACGTCAGTGTATTTAGAATAGCTAGCTCCTGTTTCTATGTTTGTGAGCATGGTCCAAGGTTAGCTGGTGCCCCGGACACTGCCCACTAATGGTAATCGTTTCCTTCTTCATTGCTTGACGGGTACTGCACTAGGTAATAAACAAATATTAGTTTAAAAGAAATAAAGCATTTTTATATTTCTTTATCTAAAGCTATCCCTAACAACGTAAGACACAAGTGTATTAATTTTTAAAATAACTTCTTTGTTATCTTTCTTGTTATCTTAGCATCTTTATCTCACTATCAGACTTGGATACAGGATTCGATTGCAATCAATAAGATACAATTAACCAAAATGAAATGAACCATTGGCACATTAGAAAGTTAGCCTGACAGAATAAAATAGGGAAATCAATAAGAAAACAAATATGAATCATTCCAGCACTAGGTTATATACAGAAAAAAAAGATAATTAAGTGTGTTCTCTAAAAAAAATAGTATGGTTACATGCCATGACAGGAATACACGGAAAAGTGACGATAAAGGCCAAACGAAGCACAAAAGATGGCAATCTGCCTTTGTATAGAAACGTTCAATTCATACTCTAGTCTTCTCAGTTGTAACTATGCATACGGTTCGCAGAATTTAAGAAATATAAATCAAGAAAAACTGGTTCTAATTGCAATATTAAAATGATTATACAGTGCACTAAGGGGCTAAATACTTCTCATGCTTTTGGGTTTTAATTATATATGACTACCTTTGCAATATTAAATTGCATGTCGTTTATTTTTTTAAAATATTATCTTATCTTATCTTCCTGGTGGTCACTTGAGAAAGACATTTCGATCTGAATCAAAACACGTCTATTTTAGCTGTCTTCCTCCTCCCAGACCGCTAGAGGTCGTTGGTGTGTCCTTGACAGACTTGGTCAATCTTCTCCATGTCTCTATCTATAGTTATTCATTGGGGCCGCAACTCCCGGGGTCTGTCCTCACTTTAATGTTATTTTCCCATCGCTTTCTCTCCCTAACTCCCATTCTTGCTCCTTTCACAATTCGTTGATCGGCAAACGATCAAGGTTGTAATGTTAGTGTCGCATTTTTACGTAATATGCTCCAATATAGCTGTATCTAGAGCAGGGTTCAATGAACTCAACTACAATGTGCTCCACGATAGCTGTATCTAGAGCAGGGTTCACTGAACTCAACTACGATTTCCTCCAAGATAGATGTATCTAGAACATGGTTCAATGAACTCAACAACGATTTCTCCAAGATAGATGTATCTAGAACATGGTTCAATGAACTCAACTACCATTTGCTTCAAGATAGATGTATCTAGAACAGGGTTCAATGAACTCAACAACGATTTGCTCCAAGAGATGTGTATCTAGAACAGGGTTCAATGAACTCAACTACAATTTGCTCCAAAATAGAAGTATCTGAGCAGGGTTCAATGAACACAACTACGATTTGCTCCAAGATAGATGTATCTAGAACAGGGTTAAATAAACTCAACTACAATTTGCTCCAAGATAGATGTATCTAGAACAGGGTTCAATAAACTCAACTACAATTTGCTCCAAGATAGATGTATCTGAGCAGGGTTCAATGAACACAACTACGATTTGCTCCAAGATAGATGTATCTAGAACAGGGTTCAATGAACTCAACTACAATTTGCTCCAAGATAGATGTATCTAGATCAGGGTTCACTGAACTCAACTACAATTTGCTCCGAGATAACTGTAGCTAGCTCAGGGTTCACTAAACTCAACTACGATTTACTCCAAGATAGCTGTGTCTAGAGCAGGGTTTGATGAACTCAACTACGATTTGCTCCGAGATAGCTGTAGCTAGCTCAGGGTTCACTAAGCTCAACTACGATTTACTCCAAGATAGCTGTGTCTAGAGCAGGGTTTGATGAACTCAACTACGATTTGCTCCGAGATAGCTGTAGCTAGCTCAGGGTTCACTAAACTCAACTACGATTTACTCCAAGATAGCTGTGTCTAGAGCAGGGTTTGATGAACTCAACTACGATTTGTTCCGAGATAGCTGTAGCTAGCTCAGGGTTCACTAAACTCAACTACGATTTACTCCAAGATAGCTGTGTCTAGAGCAGGGTTTGATGAACTCAACTACGATTTGCTCCGAGATAGCTGTAGCTAGCTCAGGGTTCACTGAACTCAATTACGATTTGCTCCAAGATAGCTGTGTCTAGAGCAGGGTTTGATGAACTCAACTACGATTTGCTCCGAGATAGCTGTAGCTAGCTCAGGGTTCACTAAACTCAACTACGATTTACTCCAAGATAGCTCTGTCTAGAGCAGGGTTTGATGAACTCAACTACGATTTGCTCCGAGATAGCTGTAGCTAGCTCAGGGTTCACTAAACTCAACTACGATTTACTCCAAGATAGCTGTGTCTAGAGCAGGGTTTGATGAACTCAACTACGATTTGCTCCGAGATAGCTGTAGCTAGCTCAGGGTTCACTAAATTCAACTACGATTTACTCCAAGATAGCTGTGTCTAGAGCAGGGTTTGATGAACTCAACTACGATTTGCTCCAAGATAGCTGTGTCTAGAGCAGGGTTTGATGAACTCAACTACGATTTTCTCCAAGATAGCTGTGTCTAGAGCAGGGTTTGATGAACTCAACTACGATTTGCTCCAAGATAGCTGTGTCTAGAGCAGGGTTTGATGAACTCAACTACGATTTGCTCCAAGATAGCTGTGTCTAGAGCAGGGTTTGATGAACTCAACTACGATTTACTCCAAGATAACTGTGTCTAGAGCAGGGTTTGATGAACTCAACTACGATTTGCTCCAAGATAACTGTGTCTAGAGCAGGGTTTGATGAACTCAACTACGATTTGCTCCGAGATAGCTGTAGCTAGCTCAGGGTTCACTAAACTCAACTACGATTTACTCCAAGATAGCTGTGTCTAGAGCAGGGTTTGATGAACTCAATTACGATTTGCTCCAAGATAGCTGTAGCTAGAGTTCGCTGTTCACTAAACTCATTCTCAGGCAACACTTCTCTTCCGGTTACACCGAAATCCCGATGGCTCTAGCCTTATAACCCAAGTTCAAGGCAATGACACCGTCACGTCCTGAGCCACTGTGCCTAAATAATATTTTTCAGTCAGTAGCTAAAAGTTCCGCTTCCTTCTGCATCAGTTCTCTCTTTAGTTGTTTCTTATTTTTAAAGATGTTCTCTCTTATGTTTATTTTCTTTCCCAGATGAAGATTTTAATGTTGAACGGTTAGTTCTTTAGTTTTGCCGTGTTCACAAAGCTGAAACATCCAAGTCACTGTCTTTTATTGAACTCTCCATCTCAAGTAACATGTCCCTAGCAGTTCTGATTCATTTTAAAAAAATGTAAAGTACCCCCGTCACGCCAAGTGGCGTATAGGGAATATGGTGTTAGTGACCATACATTTTACAGACCTTCGGCACATGATTCTTGGGGTAATATGGTCGGTATTACGCCCGTGCCGCTTCACTTTCCCAGAAAAAAAATCCGGTACCCATTAAAGGCTGGGTGAACCCGGAGGCCGTCGGTTGGGATCGAACCCTACCCCTTGTTCTTTGTAGTCCAGTTTACTAACCACTGAGCTATCGCGGCTCCCAGTTTTGATTCATGCATATTAAATAAGGGGCATTGGTAGCTTAATTGGGAAAACCACAATACTACATTCATCTGGTTAGTCACAAGACTACACCCTCGCATGCATACTAAGTGATTCGATGAGCACGATAAGAAAAGTGGAGGTTGGCTCTGTTCACGGGAAATGTGTGCAGTCATGCAGAAGCCAAAAATACGTAGGGTCATCTTTGTATACGTCCCTAGACTTGCGGGAGTACTGGAAAATGACAGAGCAGACAGGTTGGCTGGCTTTACTGTCGTTGAAGATGGGCACACAATGGATCGGGCGGATATCATCAATGCCCTCCGAGACGCGGGAAGGACACAGGATTTCGATAACCATGAGTTCACGTCACTCCTTCGGATGATAGAGATGGGAGTTAAGATGGGCACAGCCAGAAACAAGAAACTTATTGGGGGTATAAGAAGACTTATCAACCAACACAGAACTGGAGTAATCAGTCGCTGGACGCTGCGAGACTTGCTGAGGAGGGATCTGAGCACCTCTGGACATGTTCGGAGTGCAACGATGATGACCCACAAATAACTCAATAACCCCACTAGCTGTATTCGATTCCTGCTGGAAACAGTGTGAATTGTACTCATGGTTTGAAAAAAGTACCCCAGTGGTCCACCCAGCCGCTACCAGAAATGGGTACCAGGGTTCATACTCTGAGAAGGTGAGGAATGATCCCCTCGCTCGTGAGTTACGAAGCTTGAGGCGACACTAGACAGGAGTCTCCGAACACTTCTGGATAGGCGGCCGAGCCACATATGAATTTAAAAAAGCCCACGTTATAAGACGCCGATTCAAGTCTCATACGTTTACCTTTTTTGCATATTAAATAATAGGGCACATATCTGATCACATACGCCTCAATACAAAGATTTTAAAACATAAAATCTCAATTTACAGTAAAACACCAACTACCTTCAAGCTGTTGAATATTGTCAAATCTGATTGGTCAAGGGAAAGGTCGTCAGAACTGAATTGTTCTAGAAAAAGTCCCAATCAAATAATTTCTGAAATACAATTATTCCGCGGGGGGTGGGGGAGAAACACTGCGCCGTTTTACCTACTAATAAGCGGACGAAGAATGATAATAAGAAAACTAACATTCTTGTAAATTAACTTGCAGCTTATTTAGTCAATCATGAGGTAAAGGTAGTCCTGCAACATGTGTAATGTTGTATGGAGAGGAGGTAGCAAACGATCACTAAGCTAGGCCGTAGCATTTGGAAGTGTAGGGGGGAAATCAGTGTTTTCCTCGCTCTCATTTTGTTACGCACTCTGTAAGTCAAGTACACATTTCTGTTTTATTTTTATCTGAGTGGACTGGCGAGATACACAGTGAGGTAGAACTCACGTTCACTCTACCGGCAAGTAAGCGCGCTACCACTGCGTTATCAATGTTCTCAATCAAAGACTTAGTTGTTTTTTTTAAAGCTTTTTTGTGTGACAGATTAGCTAAAACGCTATTAGTTTAGTTTAGTTTAGTTTAGTTTAGTTTAGTTTAGTTTAGTTTAGTTTAGTACGACAGATCATTATCATTGCACATCAGATAAGTCCTTAAGTGCTCAGATCTACTTTTCAGTATGTCCTTCAACGCGTGGAGTGCTATTAGTAACTAATAATAATTAGCTGACTTAGACCATTCTGCAATGAACTGTGAAAAGAGATGTAGCAGAGAAATAGATGGGAAGATAACATCAAATAATGGACAGGAGCTCGACTTTGCAGAGTCCAAAATAATGAATGAATATAGAGAAAAATAGAGGATGTTAACTAAATGGAACAGTGGAGACTCAATGACCGCTAGGGCTATTGGAGGAAGAAGTAGAAGAAAAGGAAGAATCTATTCGTTTATAAGTTTTTAGAAATGAATAGCCGTCTAGCTGATCTGTTAATAAAAATGTAGCAGATATTAGTCAAAGTTTCCATATTAGTACACGTTTCTTTCATAGCTCTAGTTTCTATATTAGCCCAAGTTTATATACATATAGCTCAAGTTTCTATACTTATCCCAAGTTTATATACATATAGCCCAAGTTTCTATAATTATCCCAAGTTTATATATTTATCCCAAGTTTATCTACATATAGCTCAAGTTTCTATACTTATCCCAAGTTTATATACATATAGCCCAAGTTTCTATAATTATCCCAAGTTTCTATATTTATGAGCCCGTTTCTTATTAACCACATTTTTTATATCAGCCCAAGTTTCTTTAATTAGTCCAAGTTTCTATTTCCAAAATTTTATATATTTTTTTATTCCAAGTCTCTATTTTAGTTCAAGTTTCTATATTAGCCCAAAGTTTCTATTTCCCCTCTGAGGCCACTGTTACTGAACTAATCTAACCGGCAACTCATTACGACAAACGCTGTTAGGCAAATGTCTACACTTTTCACTTACGTTATCGCCTATTACGGACAGGCAGTGTAAATACTGATACGAGTATCCCTAATCGATGTTCCGACTTACCCGCAATCTCGGACCGATCTTAACCAGAAGAGACGAGATAAAGAGTAAAAATAAGTCAGCCCAATGAACGATACCGCGCGTATATGTCGAATGTTCAATTTCTGTTAGACACCGTCACTTGTTGGCTAGTCTCTTCATTTGGAAAAGCCCCCCTCGTGTTTCCGAAACCCATTTTGCATCAGTGGAAATCTTTGTAGCGCTTCGAATCAATTCGTTTTGGCGAGGTAGTTAGCTGAACTGTTGCTACAGGTACCTGGTACTTACGTAATGCGCAAGGGAGCCTCAGGTTGGATGTGTTCGGTTCCAGGAGGTGTTTTAACACACGGTACATTTGTGCTAGTTACTCCAGGGCGTGGGTGCTTCTTCCTGGCCGTGTCGATAACTCGGGATCTGTGATACATCAATATTTCATTTCGTTTCGCATAGTTCGATAACTCTACTTTTTAAATAGTCATAGGAAGTGCCATGGTTCGAAAGTTATATTGGAGAAGTTAATTCGACCTGTGTGAGCGCTAATAATCTCTTGTGAGTTTGTCTAATTCTGAAAAAGAAATATATTTTTAATAAGCTCTTAATATTTAAGATTAACTTCATACGGATTTTTATTTTGTGAGATAATATTTATCGTAAACTTTTAATAAGACAATAAGGCTTCTCATTAGTTTAAGAATGTACTTTATTTATAACTTGTAGTGAATTGCTCCTTTGTGTGATTTGTTCATTTGTTGCATATAAACTTACACTTTCTTGCTTGTTTGTTTATGTTCATTTTGCATAAGTTTAATTTTCTGACCATATATGATATTGCGTGAGCAAACAGTTTTTAGCGTTTAGTTTGCTAATAGTTTAACCTAGGCTGCTAGTTTCTAGTCAGTGAAAACGTACCAATGATCTAGTAGTTTATTGCTAGTTAACAGTTTCTGGACTGCTAAAATAGCGTATTGTTAGATAATAATTTATTATCAACTAATAATCTACAGCACTAATAACTTCTAGTGAGTTAACATGTCAATGCAAGTCATTAGCTTATAATGAGCTAACAGTATATTTTGGTGAGCTGCAAAAAAAATTATTACGAAGTAATAATTTCTTCCTGAGTTAATAGTTCCTAATGAGTTAACAATATTCTTGCTGTTTGGAATTGTCCGTTTGTCGGTGCATGTTTCCCGCCGAGAAATGGCGTTGGTCGGTCAGTGCTTGTTGTCAAATATCTCAGTCAATACAGACACACACAATGTGCCAAGGTTCTACTGCCAGTCCGCTTATACTCCCACTTATACAAATGGTATTTTTATTACATGAAGTGTAATCTGCTTCCACAATTTTTGTTATATCCAGGCATAGGCGTTTAATTTACACTTGTCTGGGGGAATCATGAAAGTAGTCCTGTTTTTTTTTTTTTTTTTTACAATTTAATTTTGCATTTTCCAACTTAACTTTTGAGAGTAGATTAGAAGAGAAAAATCAAAACAGTGATACGGATACTTCGTACAAATGTAATATTTTTCTCTTTGGGAGTGGAAAGTAACGTTTTACTGTTTTGATTACAATCTTGGAAACCGTCGGTCTCACTAACTATGTTTCGGACATAGACTTTATCCGGGCCGCATTTTAAATTATTCCTAGAAAAACGATGCATTCTCTTACGCTAGTCTGACGTACTGATCTAAAAGGTGCAAATATTGCAGATTGCTGGAAATAACGGCACAGCGTAATTTACGCCTAATTAGCGTAATTTTCATGGCGGGGGAGGGAATCGTAGGATGAAGGGGGATTCAATTCTAATACATGAAAACGATGCTACAGTCGGTTTTAAATCAAATGTGTTATTATAGTCTACAAGGATAAATAGTATGGGCACTCTTTGAAGTATTGCCACAGCTCGACTTCCTAATATGCACTGGCTCCACTGGTTGTTTCGCTGGTGTGTGATCAAGGGCAGGAGGATCTAGTTTTATCAATATTTCATTCTTATTGCACTGTTCACACCTTCTGGAGAGGAGTATGTAACTTGGCGTACTTCCCCCTCACAAATAACACCTGTTTGAACGCCACTGACATTAAGCTTACCTTGACGTGGTACAAGCAGTTCCTGTCCGCGTATAACAGGCCTGTGAGTCTGTAATGGTTCCACTGCTCAATAAATTTGGCAGACATGATTGTATTGCTTCATTGATTCCGCTAGCTTGGGCTTTATTGCAGCATTTCAATATGTCTTAGCAGGGGAGCAGTGGTGAGAATATGCGAGATTCCTACCCTTTCAGCTGATTGGATTTTGTCAGTAGATAGACTCGACAGCAACCTAATAAAATTGATCAGCAACTGAGAAGGCCGAAGCTGTAGATAGAAGTTTAGATTATAATCACGTGACGTAAGTAAACTTTTTTCTTCTCTTTATTAACCTTGTCTTCTTTCTAATCATCTGCTTCCTAACCTCCCAAATCTTCTTTATTTGCTTCTTCTTCCTCTGCTTTCTCATCATCCAGTTCTCATTGTTCGTCCTGTTTCTTTAGTTCTTCTTCCAGTTCGTCCACTGTTTCTTTAGTTCTTCTTCCAGTTCGTCCGCTGTTTCTTTAGTTCTTCTTCCAGTTCGTCCGCTGTTTCTTTAGTTCTTCTTCCAGTTCGTCCTGTTTCTATAGTTCTTCTTCCAGTTCGTACTGTTTCTTTAGTTCTTCTTCCAGTTCGTCCTGTTTCTTTAATTCTTCTTCCAGTTCGTCCTGTTTCTATAGTTCTTCTTCCAGTTCGTACTGTTTCTTTAGTTCTTCTTCCAGTTCGTCCTGTTTCTTTAGTTCTTCTTCCAGTTCGTCCTGTTTCTATAGTTCTTCTTCCAGTTCGTACTGTTTCTTTAGTTCTTCTTCCAGTTCGTCCTGTTTCTTTAATTCTTCTTCCAGTTCGTCCGCTGTTTCTTTAGTTCTTCTTCCAGTTCGTCCTGTTTCTATAGTTCTTCTTCCAGTTCGTACTGTTTCTTTAGTTCTTCTTCCAGTTCGTCCGCTGTTTCTTTAGTTCTTCTTCCAGTTCGTACTGTTTCTTTAGTTCTTCTTCCAGTTCGTCCACTGTTTCTTTAGTTCTTCTTCCAGTTCGTCCGCTGTTTCTTTAGTTCTTCTTCCAGTTCGTCCGCTGTTTCGTTAGTTCTTCTTCCAGTTCGTCCGCTGTTTCTTTAGTTCTTCTTCCAGTTCGTCCTGTTTCTTTAGTTCTTCTTCCAGTTCGTCCGCTGTTTCTTTAGTTCTTCTTCCAGTTCGTCCACTGTTTCTTTAGTTCTTCTTCCAGTTCGTCCTGTTTCTTTAGTTCTTCTTCCAGTTCGTCCGCTGTTTCTTTAGTTCTTCTTCCAGTTCGTCCGCTGTTTCTTTGGTTCTTGTTCCAATTCGTCCGCTGTTTCTTTAGTTCTTCTTCCAGTTCGTCCGCTGTTTCTTTAGTTCTTCTTCCAGTTCGTCCGCTGTTTCTTTGGTTCTTGTTCCAGTTCGTCCGCTGTTTCTTTGGTTCTTCTTCCAGTTCGTCCGCTGTTTCTTTAGTTCTTCTTCCAGTTCGTCCACTGTTTCTTTGGTTCTTCTTCCAGTTCGTCCGCTGTTTCTTTAGTTCTTCTTCCAGTTCGTCCGCTGTTTCTTTAGTTCTTCTTCCAGTTCGTCCGCTGTTTCTTTAGTTCTTCTTCCAGTTCGTCCACTGTTTCTTTGGTTCTTCTTCCAGTTCGTCCACTGTTTCTTTAGTTCTTCTTCCAGTTCGTCCGCTGTTTCTTTAGTTCTTCTTCCAGTTCGTCCACTGTTTCTTTAGTTCTTCTTCCAGTTCGTCCACTGTTTCTTTGGTTCTTCTTCCAGTTCGTCCACTGTTTCTTTAGTTCTTCTTCCAGTTCGTCCACTGTTTCTTTAGTTCTTCTTCCAGTTCGTCCACTGTTTCTTTAGTTCTTCTTCCAGTTCGTCCACTGTTTCTTTAGTTCTTCTTCCAGTTCGTCCACTGTTTCTTTAGTTCTTCTTCCAGTTCGTCCACTGTTTCTTTAGTTCTTCCAGTTCGTCCACTGTTTCTTTAGTTCTTCTTCCAGTTCGTCCACTGTTTCTTTAGTTCTCCCAGTTCGTCCACTGTTTCTTTAGTTCTTCCAGTTCGTCCGCTGTTTCTTTAGTTCTTCCAGTTCGTCCACTGTTTCTTTAGTTCTTCCAGTTCGTCCGCTGTTTCTTTAGTTCTTCTTCCAGTTCGTCCGCTGTTTCTTTAGTTCTTCTTCCAGTTCGTCCGCTGTTTCTTTAGTTCTTCTTCCAGTTCGTCCACTGTTTCTTTAGTTCTTCTTCCAGTTCGTCCGCTGTTTCTTTAGTTCTTCTTCCAGTTCGTCCGCTGTTTCTTTAGTTCTTCTTCCAGTTCGTCCACTGTTTCTTTAGTTCTTCTTCCAGTTCGTCCACTGTTTCTTTAGTTCTTCTTCCAGTTCGTCCACTGTTTCTTTAGTTCTTCTTCCAGTTCGTCCACTGTTTCTTTAGTTCTTCTTCCAGTTCGTCCGCTGTTTCTTTAGTTCTTCTTCCAGTTCGTCCACTGTTTCTTTGGTTCTTCTTCCAGTTCGTCCGCTGTTTCTTTAGTTCTTCTTCCAGTTCGTCCGCTGTTTCTTTAGTTCTTCTTCCAGTTCGTCCACTGTTTCTTTAGTTCTTCTTCCAGTTCGTCCACTGTTTCTTTGGTTCTTCTTCCAGTTCGTCCGCTGTTTCTTTGGTTCCTCTTCCAGTTCGTCCGCTGTTTCTTTAGTTCTTCCAGTTCGTCCACTGTTTCTTTAGTTCTTCCATTTCTTTCGCTGTTTCTTTAGTTCTTCCAGTTCGTCCGCTGTTTCTTTAGTTCTTCTTCCAGTTCGTCCGCTGTTTCTTTAGTTCTTCTTCCACTTCGTCCACTGTTTCTTTAGTTCTTCCAGTTCGTCCGCTGTTTCTTTAGTTCTTCCAGTTCGTCCACTGTTTCTTTAGTTCTTCTTCCAGTTCGTCCGGTATTTCTTTAGTTCTTCTTCCAGTTCGTCCGCTGTTTCTTTGGTTCTTCTTCAGTTCGTCCGCTGTTTCTTTAGTTCTTCTTCCAGTTCGTCCGCTGTTTCTTTAGTTCTTCTTCCAGTTCGTTCACTGTTTCTTTAGTTCTTCCAGTTCGTCCGCTGTTCTTTAGTTCTTCTTCCAGTTCGTCCACTGTTTCTTTGGTTCTTCTTCCAGTTCGTCCACTGTTTCTTTGATTCTTCTTCCAGTTCGTCCAGTATTTCTTTAGTTCTTCTTCCAGTTCGTCCGCTGTTTCTTTAGTTCTTCTTCCAGTTCGTCCACTGTTTCTTTAGTTCTTCTTCCAGTTCGTCCACTGTTTCTTTGGTTCTTCTTCCAGTTCGTCCGCTGTTTCTTTAGTTCTTCTTCCAGTTCGTCCACTGTTTCTTTGGTTCTTCTTCCAGTTCGGCCACTGTTTCTTTAGTTCTTCCAGTTCGTCCGCTGTTTCTTTAGTTCTTCTTCCAGTTCGTCCGCTGTTTCTTTAGTTCTTCTTCCAGTTCGTCCACTGTTTCTTTAGTTCTTTCACATCGTCTGCTGTTTCTTTAGTTCTTCTTCCAGTTCGTCCACTGTTTCTTTGGTTCTTCTTCCAGTTCGTCCACTGTTTCTTTGGTTCTTCTTCCAGTTCGTCCGGTATTTCTTTAGTTCTTCTTCCAGTTCGTCCGCTGTTTCTTTAGTTCTTCCAGTTCGTCCACTGTTTCTTTGGTTCTTCTTCCAGTTCGTCCACTGTTTCTTTAGTTCTTCTTCCAGTTCGTCCACTGTTTCTTTAGTTCTTCTTCCAGTTCGTCCGCTGTTTCTTTGGTTCTTCTTCCAGTTCGTCCACTGTTTCTTTGGTTCTTCTTCCAGTTCGTCCGCTGTTTCTTTAGTTCTTCTTCCAGTTCCTCCGCTGTTTCTTTGGTTCTTCTTCCAGTTCGGCCACTGTTTCTTTAGTTCTTCCAGTTCGTCCGCTGTTTCTTTAGTTCTTCCAGTTCGTCCGCTGTTTCTTTAGTTCTTCCAGGTCGTCCACTGTTTCTTTAGTTCTTCCAGTTCGTCCGCTGTTTCTTTAGTTCTTCTTCCAGTTCGTCCGCTGTTTCTTTAGTTCTTATTCCAGTTCGTCCACTGTTTCTTTAATTCTTCTTCCAGTTCGTCCACTGTTTCTTTGGTTCTTCCAGTTCGTCCGCTGTTTCTTTAGTTCTTCTTCCAGTTCGTCCACTGTTTCTTTAGTTCTTCTTCCATTTCGTCCGCTGTTTCTTTAGTTCTTCTTCCAGTTCGTCCGCTGTTTCTTTAGTTCTTCTTCCAGTTCGTCCGCTGTTTCTTTAGTTCTTCTTCCAGTTCGTCCGCTGTTTCTTTAGTTCTTCTTCCAGTTCGTCCGCTGTTTCTTTAGTTCTTCTTCCAGTTCGTCCGCTGTTTCTTTAGTTCTTCTTCCAGTTCGTCCGCTGTTTCTTTAGTTCTTCTTCCAGTTCGTCCGCTGTTTCATTAGTTCTTCTTCCAGTCCGTCCGCTGTTTCTTTAGTTCTTCTTCCAGTTCGTCCTGTTTCTTTAGTTCTTCTTCCAGTTCGTCCGCTGTTTCTTTAGTTCTTCTTCCAGTTCGTCCTGTTTCTCTAGTTCTTCCAGTTCGTCCACTGTTTCTTTAGTTCTTTTTCCAGTTCGTCCGCTGTTTCTTTAGTTCTTCTTCTAGCTCTTCTTGTTCATCCTGTTACTTTTTTCTCCAGTTTCTCTTCTTCTTCCGCCACCTCCCCCCCCCCAGTTCTTCTTCTTGGACGCCCAGTTTCTTCTTTCTCAACCTCTTTTTCGTCTTCTTACAATTCCACTTCTTCATTCTTTGTTGCACCACCTTCCCCCACTCCATTTTCCTCCTCACCGTTGATAATAACTATTTAAAAGTTGTATTGCATTGTGTTTTGCGCCGCACGATACAGTGCACCCTTCTTCAACGGTCGTTATTCTTTTTTTTTTTTTTTTTGTTAAGGATGGGAACATCTTCGTTAACCAGCCGTTTTTTGTTTAGCTCAACAGTTTGTGACACTTTCTGGGTGAAGACTACAACATAAGACCGCTTGTAACGGGTCGTAACCTGTGACGAGCTTAACGTTAGGAGGTTGAGCCTGTGGTAACAAGATATAACCAATAGGGAAAGCCATTAAGTGGATTTTGTATCACATGCCAGATAGTCCACGTGCTCGACCCTTCACGTTTAAGTGTAGCCTGATTGATTTGTTCTTTCACGACCACTGGCCAGGAAATCTGTGATTGAGAAAACTAACTAAACAAACAATCGTGACAGAATGTAAGTTGAATTAATGGCTATTTTGTGAGATTAATTAAGAATTCTTAGTTTTTAGTTTCCGTCTATTTTGTATTACCTGCCCATAAAGAAGAACTGTTCCGAGGCCAAAGAACTAATTCAAATTGTGAACCAAAACCACGTTAATTAATTTTGGTCGCTGTGATACTGTCTTAGCCGTGTCGGGTGTTATCTCGTCTTAAGAGTGTCACGTGCAGTGACTTTTCATTTTTTTTTTTTTAGCCAATAGAATTAACTTTCAGGAATTTATACACGACAAGCAGAGGGTCAAGTCAAGACAATGATTTATACGTGCGTGTATTTGTGTGTGTATATGTGTGTGTTTGTGTACTGATGTGTAGATCAGTGACCTCTTTACTGCAGTAACCCACTTGCGTGAAACTAGTGTGGGCCTGCAATTGTTTCAATGTTCTTATCTGTGATTCGAGCAGTGGCGTGGCTCGTTGGTTAGATAGGCACCTCCTCAAGCCACGTGCTGCTACGGATCTGTCACAAGTTAGCGGGTGCCTGGCTCCATGGATTGTATGGGAAATTATTAATCTTTACGGTAATTTATCTATTGTTTGTGTAAATGAGAGTCTTCATGTTGTCCACGTTACTATCTTTCTATTGTAGTCTCTGCTTTACACTATCTCTCACTCTCAGTCTATTATAGTCTAATATTTGTTAGTCTCTATACTGATGTATGTGCTATTCACTTGCTCTCTCTCTCTTTCTGTTTTTATTATATTCTATATAATACTGATTTATGTGCCACACACACTCACTCTCTCTCTCTCTCTCTCTCTCTCTCTATTACAGTATTTATATTGTATCTGTGTATCTGTTCTGTTGTAATATCAATATTCTTCTCTCTGTCTACGCTCTCTCTCTTCCATATTACAATATCTCCATAGTGTTCTCTCTGCTGTAACTTCTTGATGTTAGTGTCTGCACCTCATTTTATGGTGCTCACTCAACAATGCTCTCTCTCTCTCTTAACATAATAGTCTCTTACAGTATACTCACTCAACAATACTCTCTCTCTCTCTCAACTTAATAGTCTCTTATAGTATACTCACACAACAATACTCTCTCTCAACTTAATAGTCTCTTATAGTATACTCACACAACAATACTCTCTCTCAACTTAATAGTCTGTTATAGTATACTCACACAACAATACTCTCTCTCTCTCAACTTAATAGTCTCTTATAGTATACTCACACAACAATACTCTCTCTCAACTTAATAGTCTTTTATAGTATACTCACACAACAATACTCTCTCTCAACTTAATAGTCTTTTATAGTATACTCACACAACAATGCTCTCTCTCTCTTAACATAATAGTCTCTTACAGTATACTCACTCAACAATACTCTCTCTCTCTCTCTCAACTTAATAGTCTCTTATAGTATACTCACTCAACAATACTCTCTCTCTCTCTCTCTCTCAACTTAATAGTCTTTTATAGTATACTCACACAACAATACTCTCTCTCTTTCTCTCTCTCTCTCTCTCTCTCAACTTAATAGTCTCTTATAGTATACTCACACAACAATACTCTCTCTTTTTCTCTCTCTCTCTCAACTTAATAGTTTTTTATAGTATACTCACACAAAAATACTCTCTCTCTTTCTCTCTCTCTCTCAACTTAATAGTTTTTTATAGTATACTCACACAAAAATACTCTCTCTCTTTCTCTCTCTCTCTCAGCTTAATAGTCTTTTATAGTATACTCACACAAAAATACTCTCTCTCAACTTAATAGTCTTTTATAGTATACTCACACAACAATACTCTCTCTCTCTCTTTCTCTCTCTCTCAACTTAATAGTCTCTTATAGTATACTCACACAACAATACTCTCTCTCTCTCTCTCAACTTAATAGTCTCTTATAGTATACGCACACAACAATACTCTCTCTCTCTCTCTCAACTTAATATTCTCTTATAGTATACTCACACAACAATACTCTCTCTCTCTCTCTCTCTCAAATTAATAGTCTCTTATAGTATACTCACACAACAATACTCTCTCTCAACTTAATAGTCTCTTATTGTATACTCACACAACAATACTCTCTCTTTCTCTCTCTCTCTCTCTCTCTCTCTCTCTCTCTCAACTTAATAGTCTCTTACAGTATACTCATTCTGACGATCTCTGAAAGCTAATCTCTCTGTTGTAGTCTTCCTGGAGTAATTTACATACTGTAATTTCTCTGTTGTAGTCTTCCTGGAGTAATTTAACTACTGTAATCTCTCTGTTGTAGTCTTCCTGGAGTAATTTAACTACTGTAATCTCTCTGTTGTAGTCTTCCTGGAGTAATTTAACTACTGTAATCTCTCTGTTGTAGTCTTCCTGGAGTAATTTAACTACTGTAATCTCTCTGTTGTAGTCTTCTTAATGTAATTTAACTACTGTAATCTCTCTGTTGTAGTCTTCTTGATGTAATTTAACTATTGTAATCTCTTCATTTCCTTCCATCTCTTGAAGTCTGCCATATTAGTTTCTCTATTAAAGTTTCTCGTTTCTGGTCTCCATATAACAGTTCCTCTTAGATGGACCCTCCATGAAAGTAACAGTGTATCCAAAATATTGTTTCTACAATACATGCAGCCTCCACACTGTGGTATCTTCATGATCTCCGCACTAGTACCCCGGTAACAGTTTCTCAGATATAGTATACCCGCAGTAGTTTATTCATTTTATAATCCATTCAGAAATTGTTGCCCAAACTCGAAATCAATTTTCTCGGAGACTAATTTATGGATTGCTGTGAAATTTTGGTTGCAGTCTTATATGTTACCATACCTTTATGCAATATTTTTTTTTCTATTAATAAAGTGATGTAATGCATGATTTTGCTTATATAGTGTATGCAAAAAAAAAATTAATAGGCACCACAGGCTTTAAGTACAGACAATTTAAAGTTCGTACGGAAAACCACCGTCGGAATTTCTTTGTACAATCATGAATCGCCACTATTTGGGAACTTTGTTAACCTCAGACGGAAGATGTACAAAAGAGGTGAGATGCTGAATGGCTCAGGCAAAAGCAGCTTTCCAAAAAATGAGGAAGATACTATGCAATCCATTTTTGACAATAGAAACAAGAAAAATAGTTCTTAAATGTTATGTAGAGCCAGTCTTAACATATGGATGCGAATCATGGACAATAGGACAACAGACAAGAAAATCACTGGAGTCTGTAGAAATGTGGTTTTACAGAAGAATGTTGAGAATACCATGGACAGCTAAGAAGAGTAATGAAGATGTTCTGAGAGAGGTCAAAGCAAAAAGAGAGCTAATTTCTAATATTAGGAAGAAACAATCATCATTTTTTGGCCATGTAATGAGAAGAGAACAACTGGAATATATTGTAACAACTGGGAAAATTGAGGGACGAAGAGATAGAGGGAAGCAAAGAGAAAAAATAACAGACAGCTTAAAAGAATGGCTTGGCAGAAGGTCAACAACAGAAATGATAAATAGCTGCCGAGATCGGAAGTTGTGGAGAGACATGATCACCTACGCCTGTAGGCCCGGTACTTGATGATGATGGTGACAGTCAATCCGCTCACCCGTTCAATGATTGACACACTATCAGACTATAAGTGAAAAAAAAAACAATCACGTAGTGTCGAGTCTCAAAGTGCACGGGTTTTAGGACAGCGTAGATATTACCCGGATATAAAGTAGAGCCAATCACTGTGACATTGTAAAGTGTGATGTGTAGTGTTGTCAAATCTAATGTTTCTCGCACACTATTTGTTTTTGTACACAATGTATGTAAGAAATACTGATCAAATACACTTTGCCTATGAACACGTTCTTAAGGTCCGGTAAAATCTAAGATTGCCTGCTAAAAATGATGACATTAAGCCAAATCGTTTCTGAGAAAATTGATGTTTAGTTTGGGTATAAATTTGTGAACGGGCTATAGTGCTTCGCATCTCATATTTTCTACATTTTGCCACTCTCCATAATAGTTTCTCTTTTATAATATCTAGACAGTAGTTTCCTTTTCTAGTATCTGGACAATAGTTTCTAGAAACTGCACAGTAGTTTCTACTAATTAGTATCTTCTCAGCAGTTTCTCCTTCCTAGAATCTCTACGGTATTTTATTTTTTCTAGTATCTCCAGAGTAGTTGTTCTTTGCTAGTATCTCCACAGTAGTTTCTTCTTTCTAGTATCTCCACAGTAGTTTCTTCTTTCTAGTATCTCCACAGTACAGTAGTTTCTTCTTTCTAGTATCTCCACAGTAGTTTCTTCTTTCTAGTATCTCCACAGTACAGTAGTTTCTTCTTTCTAGTATCTCCACAGTAGTTTCTTCTTTCTAGTATCTCCACAGTAGTTTCTTCTTTCTAGTATCTCCACAGTAGTTTCTTCTTTCTAGTACCTCCACAGTAGTTTCTTCTTTCTAGTATCTCCACAGTAGTTTCTTCTTTCTAGTATCTCCACAGTAGTTTCTTCTTTCTATTATCTCCACAGTAGATTCTTCTTTCTAGTATCTCCACAGTACAGTAGATTCTTCTTTCTATTATCTCCACAGTAGTTTCTTCTTTCTAGTATCTCCACAGTAGTTTCTTCTTTCTAGTATCTCCACAGTACAGTAGTTTCTTTTTTCTAATATCTCCACAGTAGTTTCTTCTTTCTAGTATCTCCACAGTAGTTTCTTCTTTCTAGTATCTCCACAGTAGTTTCTTCTTTCTAGTATCTCCACAGTACAGTAGTTTCTTCTTTCTAGTATCTCCACAGTAGTTTCTTCTTTCTAGTATCTCCACAGTAGTTTCTTCTTTCTAGTATCTCCACAGTAGTTTCTTCTTTCTAGTATCTCCACAGTACAGTAGATTCTTCTTTCTAGTATCTCCACAGTACAGTAGTTTCTTCTTTCTAGTATCTCCACAGTAGTTTCTCCTTTCTAGTATCTCCACAGTAGTTTCTTCTTTCTAGTATCTCCACAGTAGTTTCTTCTTTCTAGTATCTCCACAGTAGTTTCTTCTTTCTAGTATCTCCACAGTACAGTAGATTCTTCTTTCTAGTATCTCCACAGTACAGTAGTTTCTTCTTTCTAGTATCTCCACAGTAGTTTCTTCTTTCTAGTATCTCCACAGTAGTTTCTTCTTTCTAGTATCTCCACAGTAGTTTCTTCTTTCTAGTATCTCCACAGTAGTTTCTCCTTTCTAGTATCTCCATAGTAGTTTCTCCTTTCTAGTATCTCCACAGTAGTTTCTCCTTTCTAGTTTCACCACAGCAGTTTCTCCGTTTCTGTAACTTAATAATAAGATCAGCTGTATTGTGACAGCTTTACACGTGAGAAGAAAACAAAGAACAATGTCGTTTCAGCTTCCCATATAGCCTTCCTCACACAAAACACAGGACTCACGGTTCAGGAGAAATGTTCTCCAATCTAACTACACTATAGAAAAAAAGCTAACAAAACCTGTATATATTAAAATATGTTTATAAATATGTGTAAGTACGTGTAGAGTACGTCCTCTGTTATAGGCTCTCTAGAACACTTCCTCTTTCAAAGGTTCTCAACAACACTTCCTCTGTTATAGGCTCTCTACAGTACTTCCGTTTTAAATCTGTCTCTCTTCTGTGCTTTCCCCGTTTAATATTTCTCCCTGAATGCCTCAATATACTTCAAACAAACATTACAAGTTCTAGATAAATACTCAAGCTTGTCAAAGATTGGTACGGGTTGCTGTTACAACTTGTCACTTCTGATCAGTTCTGAACTTCAATCTGGAACCGAGCCCAAGTCGCTGACACGAAACTCAGAGAATACCATCTATATTTAAATTAGTAAGTAAACCGGAACAGCATGCATAAACCATGCTATGCCTTATATATCCTTCTATTATTATCTACAGGTGGAAAACGTTAGCCTATGCCAATATGTGGAGGAAATGATACCAATTTTTAGTTATGTAGTAAGAAACGGAATGTTGAAATATATGGTAACTCATAAAATCAAGGGAAGAAGATATAAAAGGGAAGATAGTTAAAGGATATCTGTCAGCTTGAGAGAACTGCATGGCGGGGAGATAACATCAGAATTAATGAACATCTGCAGAGACGAAGAGTTATGAAGGGACATGATCACCTATACCAGCATCCACGGTACCTCATATTCATGATGGTGGTCATAATTATATTGCGAAAATGTCTGTTCAGTGTTACAGTCTCTTCCCTGACCGTATAAGAAGGATTGGCATAGTGCACGAGCTCCGTAGTTTATGCGAAAACTTCTGGGGTATTGTAACAAAAATTGTTCAATATAATTTTAGCACTGGTAGAAATGTTACTTGATAACTCAGATGGTAGAAATGTTACTTTATAACTCAGATGGTAGAAATGTTACTTTATAACTCAGATGGTAGAAATGTTACTTTATAACTCAGATGGTAGAAATGTTACTTTATAACTCAGATGGTAGAAATGTTACTTTATAACTCAGATGGTAGAAATGTTACTTTATAACTCAGATGGTAGAAATGTTACTTTTTAACAGAGCAGAGGAATAAGAATGTTGAGAATACCCTGGACAGCTAAGAAGAGTAATAAAAACGTCATGAAAGAAGCCTTAACAAAAAGAGAGCTAATTTCCAATATTAGGAAGAAACAATCATAATTTTTTTTTGGCCATGTAATGTGAAGAGAACAACTGGAATATATTGTAATAACTGGGAAAATTGAGGGACGAAGAGATAGAGGAAAGCAAAGAGAAAAGATACCAGACAGCTTAAGAGAATGGCTTGGCAGAAGGTCAACGACAGAAATTATAAATAGCTGTCGAGATCGAAAATTGTGGAGAGTCATGATCACCTACGCCAGCAGGCCCGGTACTTGATGATGAGAGGAATATAGCGACATTTTTGTTAAAACTGTAACTGTTTGAGTTTTCAATTTTAACACGGGATTTACATTCTACCTTGCCTCTCTGATAGGACTAGACACGCGCCTGACAGATTCTGAAGTCAGGGACCGCTGGAGAAAAATACAAACTAGATCTCTCCACGTGGGAGAATTCAAGCATTAGCGAGCACTTACAAGCTACAGTGACCACCAGGGGCTTGCTGTTAAAACGTCGGGGAAGACTTCAACACGGAGCCCGAACTTCAGAGCACCAGCGACAGTCCGCAATAAATGTTTACGTTTGCAACACAGAATGACAACCCTCTATCATATCTGAATTATACGTGTGCACATGGCTACCAAGGAAAAATAGATTAACACGTAAAATTCAGTTCATAGTCTCTAGGGACTTCATAAGAGGTCGAAGTTGGCGAACGATGAAAAAAAAATATCTGAATTAACCAAATATTATGAATCCTCATTTGAGTGCTCTTCAGGACCACCTTGTGTCTTTCTGCATTTTCTTGTTCACATTCACTTATATCTGGTAGTGCAGTGCTTCCCAAAACATGTAATACCTGCGTCTCTCTCGTTCCCTGCCGATCACATACAATCGACGCTCTTGTGACGGTTAGGATAGTACAAGTGGGGTCAACTCTGATTTTTTTTTTTTTTTTTATTTTTTTTGGTTGAAGGTCAATAACAATGAAGATATAAAAGTGATTTAATGTATCAAAATATTAGTGTAGAAAAGCTTGCGAGTGTATTCTCTTTATATTCATTAATTTTAATGTACTGGTCTCTATATAATGTATCTTCTTCTACCTTTCAGCTCCCTGTGGAGCACAGGTCTTCAACAAACACTTTCCAAGCCGTTCTGTTTCTTGCTATTCTTTTAAGATCATTCCATGTCTTGCCCATCATCTTCATGTCTGACTTTATCTGTTATCTCCTAGAATATTTTGGTCTTCCTCTTTGTTTTTTTCCTTGCGGGTTCCAAATGATATATAAGATAATAAAAGACGACAGAGTTAACACTGCCCTCTAGAGAAAATCGTTTATGTACCCAACAATAATTAAGTCTATGTGAATGTTGTTAATGATTTGTACATCAGTGAGTATGTGAACACAACAAAATCCTCAACGCAGCGTCCTTGCCACAGATTGGCGGAACCTCTGGGAGCCGCGGTGCAAAGTTTGGGAATCACTGTGTTAGGTGTTTTTTTTGGGGGGGGGGGGGTGAAGTCGGTTTCTAGTTCTCTTTTGTCTGAAAGTCTCAGTCATTGCTTTCTGTTCTGATGCTCTTGTGATGTTTATAACTTTGTCTATTCATACCATGTGTCTTCCTCGGAACTTAGTGTGTCCTCTTTTATGGCATGTCTATTCCTTTATGACCTTGAAGATTTCATCAGAGATTGAAACACTAAAGTACATTCTGTTAGAGAAACAGAACTTCAAGTCAATGAAAATAAAGCCACAATGATATGATAGGAATAACTATAACAGAAAGGTCCAACCGGGAGGCCTGTTAACACACAAAGACGAAGATCTGAGAACATAAAGAACGAAGACCTGAAAACATCACAAAGACGAAGATCTGAGAACATAAAGAACGAAGACCTGAAAACATCACAAAGACGAAGACCTGGAAACACACAAAGACGAAGACCTGGAAACATCACAAAGACGAAGACCTGGAAACACAACAAAGACGAAGACCTGGAAACATCACAAAGACGAAGACCTGGAAACACAACAAAGACGAAGACCTGGAAACATCACAAAGATGAAGACCTGGAAATACAACAAAGACGAAGACCTGGAAACATCACAAAGACGAAGACATGGAAACACAACAAAGACGAAGACCTGGAAACATCACAAAGACGAAGACATGGAAACACAACAAAGACGAAGACCTGGAAACATCACAAAGACGAAGACATGGAAACACAACAAAGACGAAGACCTGGAAACATCACAAAGACGAAGACCTGGAAATACAACAAAGACGAAGACCTGGAAACATCACAAAGACGAAGACATGGAAACACAACAAAGACGAAGACCTGGAAACATCACAAAGATGGAGACCTGGAAATACAACAAAGACGAAGACCTGGAAACATCACAAAGACGAAGACATGGAAACACAACAAAAACGAAGACCTGGAAACATCACATAGACAAAGATCTGGAATCGTCACAAAGACGAAGACCTGGAAACACAACAAAGACGAAGTCCTGGAAACATCACAAAGACGAAGACATGGAAACACAACAAAAACGAAGACCTGGAAACATCACATAGACAAAGATCTGGAATCGTCACAAAGACGAAGACCTGGAAACATCGCAAAAACGAAGACATGGAAACATCACGAAGACGAAGACATGGAAACATCACAAAGGCGATGACCTGGAAACATCACAGAGATGGAAGATCTGGAAACATAATAAAGACGAAGACATGCAAACATCATAAAGACCTGGAAACATCACAAAGACGAAAACATGGAAACACACAAAGACGAAGACATGGAAACATCACAAAGACGAAGACATGGAAAAACACAAAGACGAAGACATGGAAAAATCACAGAGACGAAGACTTGGAAACATCACAAAGACGAAGACCTGGAAACACAACAAAGACAAAGATCTGGAAACATTACAAAGACGAAGATCTGGAAACACAACAAAGACGAAGACCTGGAAACACCACAAAGACGAAGATCTGGAAACATTACAAAGACGAAGACCTGGAAACACAACAAAGACGAAGACATGGAAACACCACAAAGACGAAGATCTGAAAACACTATAAAGACGAAGACATGGAAACATCACAAAGACGAAGACATGGAAACATCACAAAGACGAAGACATGGAAACATCACAAAGACGAAGACATGGAAACATCACAAAGACGAAGACATGGAAACATAAAGACGAAGACTTGGAAACATCAGAAAGACGAAGACATGGAAACATCACAGAGACGAAGACATGGAAACATCACAGAGACGAAGACATGGAAACATCACAAAGACGAAGACATGGAAACATCACAGAGACGAAGACATGGAAACATCACAGAGACGAAGACATGGAAACATCACAAAGACGAAGACATGGAAACATCACAGAGACGAAGACATGGAAACATCACAAAGACGAAGACATGGAAACTCCACAAAGACGAAGATCTGAGAACATAAAGACGAAGACTTGGAAACATCACAAAGACGAAGACATGGAAACAGCACAGAGACGAAGACATGGAAACACACAAAGACGAAGACATGGAAACATCACAGAGACGAAGACATGGAAACACACAAAGACGAACACTTGAAACAGAGATAATACAGAACAAAACCTGAAGAAGACTGGGAGAGACGGTAAATGACAAAACTGATTGTACATTTTATGTTGATGGTCTACTACACTGCTCACTAGGTGAGAGTGAAAAGGCAAGAATGGGAAATAACAGAAACTAATAATTACAAGCAATAAAAAGAATTAATTAACCACCAAAGGCAGCCTAGAATAACAAAATCATAACACAAATGAAAATTGTACAAACAATAAAAAGTTTGGATTCTTAAAAATTCTCAAAATCGCCGCTACTTCAGATTTAACAATGAACGCTTTCGTGTCAAGACAAAAATGTTCATATTTAACTTGTAACTTGTTAGCCACACCTCCAAGTGCCTTTTCTCAGTAATGATTGCTGTCAACTGTTGTTTGTTTATCGTCTAAACACAATGAAAGCTTGTGTGCGATAACTTTGGTGTATTTATTCTGGAGAATACAGCCAAGAGTATTTCTTCTCGATTATCACCATTTTGTGAAGAACTAAATACGAAATAAACAGTGGTGTTTTGTTTACGCTCACTTTTATTCGATATTCTCTCTCTCTCTCTCTCTCTCTCTCTCTCTCTCTCACTCACTCTCTGCGATCAGGACCCAATCAGAGTAGGATTCCAGCTCCTCACATGAACTCAGCTGTCAGGTTAGGTGTGTTACAAACAGAACATCACAATTAGAGTCTGCCAGATCCACTCTGATTGAACACCCGTTAAAAACGTTGCACTGTGTTCTGCGCCAGTGGCCCAGTGCATCCGATTTCAGCCAGCATTTTATTCAGGTTTGCTTTCCCTAGCCTTTGATTGTCCCCAATCTTCCTGCAAGGCAGCAGGTGATCTTTTCTGTAGGAGGATTCTGCCCTTAGATGGTCGGCCCTCCCAGGTTTACGAGCACCATCTGCCCCAGTCACTAGAGGTGACAAACACAGACATGCACACACAAAGATATGAGATGTGAATAACACAGACATGCACACACAAAGATAGGAGATGTGACAAACACAGACTATTCGATATTCTTAATAGGGACAGACGAGTGTGGCTATTGGAATATCGCCTATGCATAACCATGCTCAATTTAGGGTCATTCGGTATTGCTTTTCTTTTCAATAAAATTAACCAAATTAAGGCTAAATGAGCCGATTCTGTAATCGAAGATAGCATTCTCAGCTTTCTTGAGACAATGTCAGTTTGTGCTTCAATCTCTATCTTGATCACGCACGAAAATCTCAGCATAGAGCACAAACACCGTTGCACTTACTAGTCACCTTGCGATCAAATGAACTTTATAAAACTGTTAACAATTTTAGCTTGCTTTCACCTGTGATATATTTCATCTAAATATCAGCTTCTGAAAACCTGATATTTTCTTTCGTTTTTTTTTTTTTTTTGTTCTATTTGGAAATTATTGCATCAAAGTGCAGTTTTTAATTGACGTAAATAAATTCTTACATAGATAAAACCAGAAATAAATAACTTGTTACATAGATAGTCTTAAATAAATAAAGAACACATGAGATACATCGTTTTCAACCTGCGAGCTGTTTGTTGTGTTTTATTTTCTATTTAATTCTTCACAGGTAGAATTTTGAGTTATGTTACTCTCAAATATACTTTTTGGCAGATCCAGCTCTTGACTTCATCTCTCTGTCAAATTTGTTATCTTCTTGTATTTTAAGGACATAATAAAGAAGCAGATTAATAACCATGCTCACGTTTCCGCTCTAGTAACATAATTTTGTACTTAGTTTTTCTATTTCCGAGATTTTTTTTTTTTAATAGCTTTTCGAACGAATACGATAAAAAATTATTCTGAAAAAATCATTTTTGATATTTTGTGTATCTGCTGTCTTGGTGTCTTTTATATCTACTGCCTGGTATCTTTTATATCCACTGTCTGGATTCTCTTGTATCTACTGTCTGGTATCTTTTGTGACTACTATCTGGTATGTTTTATATCTACTGTCTGGTATCTTTTATATCTACTGTCTGGTATCTTTTATTTCTACTGTCTGGTATCTTTTATTTCTACTGTCTGGTATCTTTATATCTACTGTCTGGTATCTTTTATTTCTACTGTCTGTATCTTTTATATCTACTGTCTGGTATCTTTTATTTCTACTGTCGGGTATCTTTTATTTCTACTGTCTGGTATCTTTTATATCTACTGTCTGGTATCTTTTTTCTACTGTCTGGTATCTTTTGTGAGTACTGTCTGGCATCTTTTCTGACTACTGTCTGGTATCTTTTATATCTACTGCCCGGTATCTTTTGAATCTACTGTCTGGTATCTTTTATATCTACTGCTTGGTATCTTTTATATCTGCTGTCTGGTATATATAATATTGGTAACATGATATTTTTCGTGTCTACTACTTGATATCTTATTGCCATATATCTCATATATTTGTCATATGTGCTGCTGATATTTTTAGATGTAATACATGTTAACTCTAGTATCGATTGCCTGATATCTTTGACATTTACTACCTGATATCTTAGATACCTACTGTTGTATATCTTGTATATCCTCAATCCGATATCGTTTCGATCTAACACGTGATATTAACATTCACTGCCTATATCGTTTCGCCCTTGTGCTGCCGGGGCCCAAAAGGGAAGTAAAGAACAGTGGCGCTGTACCCTATCCGGCGTGTTCGTAAGAGGGTAGAAAGGAGGGTTGGGCATGGGACTGGCTATCCCATACTGTAAAAAAATAAGCCGAAAAAAAACTTCACAAACATGGACAAGTCACAGAAAAGAATAAAAGTAAATCCGCCACCCAGGAAAGATAAAGGCTCTCTGTCTAAGAGACGTATGACGCAAGCCGGAGAAGACCGAAAGGAGTCCGGGTTGTCGACTCACCTTTTGTCTACCAGGAAATCCTCCAGAATTGGCACTGGAATGTACGTACCCTGAACAAACAAGGACAGATCGTATTACACAACAGGTCCCTTTTTTTTTTTTTTTAGAACCCTCAGGTAAAAAGACAAAGAGGAAGACCAAGAAATTCTTGGAGAAGACAGACAGAAGCAGAGATGAATATGATGGGGAAGACATGGAATGATCTTAAAAGAATGGCAAGAAACAGAACGACTTGGAAAGTGTTTGATGAAGACCTATGCTCCACATGGAGCTGAAAGGTAGAAGAGAGAGAGAGAGATAGAGCCTGTATCGTTTAATGTGGCAATAAGCTCTATTTCTCAGAACAAATAGTTTTGTTCTCAGTTCTCATGTACCTAAAAGCGTTGATAGAACGGAAAGTGTTCAAGGCAGATCTTCGTAGTTTGCTTCAGTCATACCGATCTGTGGGACATTCACTTCACTACTCATCTCGCTAAATCTTCTATAAATGATTATTCACTGTTTGCCGATTATAAAGGGGTTATAAAAGAAGTAGAACAATTCTGCACGTGGACTGAGATCATAGGAGCTCAAGTTGATGGATCATTAACAACTAATCAGTCTCACCTAAAATCGTTCAGGTGGGTGGTGGGAGCTAGGCAGAGGTATGACGTGGGCCTCTGGACAGGAAGGAGCGGGTTCAAATCTTACCAAATGCGGTAGTGTTTTTTTTTTCATACATAGGATAATTTAACATATGGTTTCTTCGAGGTCCCCAGCCTGAATTGGGTACCGGATTTTTTTTTCCTGGGAAAGTAAAGCGGCACGGGCACAATACCGGCCATATTACCCCAAAAAGCATGTGCTGGAGGTCTATAAAAATTATGGTCACAACACTATTTTCCATATACGCCACTTGACGTGTTAGGGACTCTTTACTTACTTTCTTCGTGCCCCACCCCACCTCACCACCACCTTTTCCCCTCGATCTCAGAGTAGTAAGATCCATTGTCTGGCCCTTTCTGATAATTGCAATAGACGGGAGGTCCCGATGATTGCACTAGACGGGAGGTCCCGATGATTGCACTAGACGGGAGGTCCCGATGATTGCACTAGACGGGAGGTCCCGTATGCAAGCGCACGTTAAAGGGCCCATGACAGTTAACATCGAAAAGAGACGGCCACAAATGTGACCACTGCTCGCACAAAAGTTGTTAGCAAAGACCTACCCAGACCGTGAAGCCCAGTCCGGACATGGTACTAGATTCGGAGCACTGGATTCGTCCAGTGTTTGATGATGGTGATGATGATGATGATCCTAGCAGCAAGTTGAAGTTAAAACAACAGATGTTGATGGAACAGAACAACTGACTGGTGCCAGGTCTGAGGTTTGACGAAACAGGTTGATGAAAAAAGTTTATGAAATATGTAGAAGTTGATGAAATATTAAATGAAACTAGTTGATGGAACATGTAGAAGTTGATGAAATATTAAATGAAACTAGTTGATGGAACATGTAGAAGTTGATGAAATATTAAATGAAACTAGTTGATGGAACATGTAGAAGTTGATGAAATATTAAATGAAACTAGTTGATGGAACATGTAGAAGTTGATGAAATATTAAATGAAACTAGTTGATGGAACATGTAGAAGTTGATGAAATATTAAATGAAACTAGTTGATGGAACATGTAGAAGTTGACGAAATATTAAATGAAACTAGTTGATGGAACATGTAGAAGTTGATGAAATATTAATGAAACTAGTTGATGGAACATGTAGAAGTTGATGAAATATTAAATGAAACTAGCTGATGGAACATCGTCACGACGTAGCGTGCGCTCTGAAGTTCAAACAGCTGAATGTTATGGAACATAAGGGAGAGAAATAATCTCACTCAAAATTTAAAGATTCAATTATTTTTACTTTAAAACCCAAGCAAATGTCATTTTGTTTTTAGCTAAATGATTTAGAGAAAGAAATAAAACTTACCTTGGTAGCTAAATAGAACTTTTGATTTATCGCGACTTTTTTTTAAACCAAAAATAAAATATATATATATCCATGTCTTAGTTTGTGGACTTTTTTTAAAATCACTTTTAAAGCGTTGACGTCAATCTAAACATTTAGCATTTTAAAAAATATTTTTACCAAGGGCAATAACTTGAGAATGAAACCGGAATGCCGTGTTTGCATAAGACCTGGGGCGGACAAATAGTGATGGTAGCATATTTGAGCGGGACAGCTCGTGACTGTAACAGATATGAACGGGTCTGTTATTGACCTGAACGAATGTCTTTTTATTAGTGAATCATATCAGGGGAAGAGATATATTTACGGTTCTCGGAAAAAAAAATCACAAACAATGAACGATATTAAAAAAAAAAAAGAACAATAAGATGGTCAGAAGCAGATTCGAACCCGTACTCCTCAGCACGGTGTCTTGCCACGAGAAACCAACCGCTATGGCACACTTATCAGTGTTCACCCGTTGAGTGGGCGTCGCTAGTTTATGGGAAGCCGCGATATTTGTGTCCTTCGACCCGACACATCCGTCTTCGGGATGAGTAGATTTTTCATTGCGCTACAATTGTGTCCGAGCAGCAAACTTTTTTGCCTTACTCTGTTCGACTTTTAACTGTCACGAGATCTTTATCGTGCGCTGTGTGCACAAGATACCTCAGCTGCTTACTCCATTATCCGAGAGGGCTAGACATCGGATCTCACTACCCTGGGACCGGTTGGGGGGGGGGGGGGAAGGGTAAAGTCACGAAGAAACCACGGATTCTATGAGAAAACTTCCCAGTCTGTGGCGAGATTCTAGCCCAGGATATTCTCGTCCAGAAGTCCACGTCTTTCCCCAGTCTGTGGCGAGATTCTAGCCAGGATATTCTCGTCCAGAAGTCCACGTCTTTCTCCAGTCTGTGGCGAGATTCTAGCCCAGGATATTCTCGTCCAGAAGTCCACGTCTTTCTCCAGTCTGTGGCGAGATTCTAGCCCAGGATATTCTCGTCCAGAAGTCCACGTCTTTCTCCAGTCTGTGGCGAGATTCTAGCCCAGGATATTCTCGTCCAGAAGTCCACGTCTTTCCCCAATCTGTGGCGAGATTCTAGCCCAGGATATTCTCGTCCAGAAGTCCACGTCTTTCCCCAGTCTTCCGCTAACAGATTTAATGGGGCAACTAGTGAATGTAACCTATTGATGGAGCAACTAGTGAATGTAACATATTTGATGGGGCAACTAGTGACAGTAAACTATTAATGAAGACTGTGGCAGTGAAAAGTGAAAATGTTGAGACTTTCAGATGCACACTAATCAAATGTTTAACCACAAACATAGCTACTCTTAATTTGATATAACTTTAACCAATTTGAATGTGCCTTATAAGAAGCATGTGTATTTGATATTTATTAAAAATGAGAAGATACACATGAACTAAACCACTAAAGTACCAGCAATGAACAGCTGTGCAGTAACCTAGAGGTTACAATTAGTTGCAGGGATGTTCTAAAGGAGACTAGAACAATCAAGAAAAGTTGTGACCAATACTTGGTAGGAACCAGCATTTTTACTTGATTTGGAGTGAAAAAAACAACAGCAGGAATATGTTGTAACAACTGCAAAATTGAGGGAAGAAGAGACGGAGGAAAACATAGAACAGATTAGACAGCTTAAGAAAATGGCACAATAGGAAATCAACAAGAGAACTGATAAATAAATGTAGAGATATAAAGTTATGGAGAGAAATCATCACCAATATCAACTGGCACGGCACATGATAATAATGTTTATAATGACATAGAGGACATCCTTTATTTTTTTATTTAATTGTGTTCTCAGCAGGATCATTGCAGTAATGCTTTACTCTTATCTAATGTATTTACGGAAATAACATTCCGACTTCATAACAAATACATGCGGTTATGTAATGGGGGCCTTGGTAGCCTAGTTGGGGGAAATCACCAGACTTGTCTACCGCCTGTCAGACAACCCGTATTTGACTCTCGCTGGAAGCAGTGTGAGTTGTACTCGTGGATAGAAAAAAAAATACCCCGCGGTCGACCCAGCCGCTGGCAGAAATGAGTACCAGGGTAGTAATCTGGGAAGGTGAGGAATGCCGCCTCGCGTCGTGAATTTCGATGCTTGAAGGGACACTATCCAGAAGTCTCCGAACTCATATGGATAGACGGCCGAACGTGAAAAGTAGGTGAAAACTCGCTTGCTAAGACGCCGATTCAAGTCTCGTACCTTATCTTTACCTTACATACGGTTAACTTCTCTTAAAATATAGTTATTTAAGAGAAAAACATATATTTAATGTATTTATGTCCTAAAAGTTTACTTGTGACGTCTCAAGAAATTCCGGAGCCAAATGGTTTCTATTTTTCCGTAAATATTGTGCTTCTTAACTAGTTTTATTTCGCAGAATTACATGCCAGGAACAATTACATATTTTTAGATGTTAGAAAAGATTTGACTTTTTAATGTTCCACCGGAGGCATTCTGAAACAGACTTGCATGCAGGGTCGGTGCTGGAACAGGTATCACATTGAGTCATGTACAGCCGCGTTGTTCCTGCGCACTGACACACATGTGAGCCACAAAGCTCTCAACAGCTGACTCAGTAAACAACCGCGGTAACAGCAGGAGGGGAGGTTACCCGAACTGCTGTCGTTGTCACGTGGACTAGGCACAGCCGAAATACGTCGCCATGTTATTTCCGATCAGTGGTGTCCTAGGCCAGGGTTGTTTTATTGATTAAAGAGTCCGCAGGGAAGGTGGGTTCCTGTTTTGGAAAAGTGGGTTCCGGTTGTTGGGAAAGTGATTTCGAGGTGTTGGAAACGTGGGTTCTAAGTGTTGGGAAAGTGAGTTCTATGTGTTGGAAAAGTGTGTTCTAGGTGTTGAAAAAGTGAGTTCTAGGTGTTGGGATAGTGGGTTCTAGGTGTTGGAAAAGTGGGTTCTAGGTGTTGGAAAAGTGATTTCGAAGTTTTGGGAAAGAGGCTTCTATGTGTTGGGAAAGTGAGTTCTAGGTGTTGGGAAAGTGATTTCGAAGTGTTGGGAAAGCGGGTTCTAGGTGTTGAAAAAGTGAGTTCTAGGTGTTGGGATAGTGGGTTCTAGGTGTTGGAAAAGTGGGTTCTAGGTGTTGGAAAGTGATTTCGAAGTTTTGGGAAAGAGGCTTCTATGTGTTGGGAAGTGAGTTCTAGGTGTTGGGAAAGTGATTTCGAAGTGTTGGGAAAGCGGGTTCTAGGTGTTGGGAAAGTGAGTTCTAGGTGTTGGGAAAGTGATTTCGAAGTGTTGGGAAAGCGGGTTCTAGGTGTTGGGAAAGCGGGTTCTAGGTGTTGGGAAAGTGATTTCAAAGTGTTGGGAAAGTGGGTTCTAGGTGTTGGGAAAGCGGGTTCTAGTTCTTGGAAAAATGGATCGTAGTTGGAGTTCCGTGATTACAAGTAGGGGGTGGTGGGGTTTGGGGCAGTTTAAGTGAAGGGAGAACCGCTGATCATATTTGGTCTGACCTCACCTGTGAGTGAGTGAGCTGTATGTATGTGAGAGAGAAAGTATGTGAAAGAGAAAGCACGTGAAAGAGAAAAAGAGAGTACTTGCGTTGGCATGCAATGAATGTACTTGTTTGATGTGCTTGGGTGAATATATGTCATTTGTGTGGGTGTCTGGTCAGAGAGAGAGAGAGAGAGAGAGAGCAGAGCTAATGTGCTTCGGGTGAATTTTAGTTAAACTATGTGTGGGTGTATTCTAACGTTCGTGTGTTTTACTGTGCATGTGTAGTGTATGCATGTTCAAGAGAATATATATATTTATATATATATATATGTGTGTGTGTGTATAGAGAGAGAGAGTATAATGAGCTTGGAATAAAATACATAGAGCGATGAGTGGATGAATGTTAATGTCTGTTGTGTATGTGACCGAGGGAAAGATAGAAAGAAAGAGAGAGAGGGAGAAGAGTGAGAATGAGTGAATGAGAATGTGGTGGATATACTTTGGTGGTGTGTATATTGTAATTGTTATATTTCTTCTCTACTAATTATGTGTTCGACAACAGTAGTAGGCCTCGTGTTGTTAAAACTGGATGTTTGTATTTGTGGCCTCGTGTTGTTAAAACTGGATGTTTGTATTTGTGGCCTCGTGTTGTTAAAACTGGATGTTTGTATTTGTGGCCTCGTGTTGTTAAAACTGGATGTTTGTATTTGTGGCCTCGTGTAGTTAAAACTAGAAATCACAAATACTGAACCCAACATCATGAAAGAGGAAATCGAAGAAGTAATCAAATATGCACCAAGAAATAAAGCACCGGGGATGGATAACATACCAATAAAAATAATAGCAACAGCGGGAGAAACAAGAATGCAATGGCTGCACAGATTATTTAATGCAGCATGGCACCAACAACAAGCCCCAGAAGACTGGCAAAAGGCAATCATCATACCAATATGGAAAAAGAAAGGTAGCAAAAGAGACTGCAATCAATATAGAGGTATATCTCTTCTCAGCCATGTAGGAATGCTATACGCCAAAATCTTGGAAAAAAGGCTGAGACCAATAATAGAACTACAGTTAAGCGATTCTCAAATGGGGTTCTGAAAAAACAGAGGATGTACCGACGCACTATTCACACTAAAACAGCTTGCTGAAAAAACGACAGAACACAATCAAAACCTATACATAGCCTTCATTGACCAGGAAAAAGCATTCGACAGAGTAAACAGAGAACAACTGTGGGAGATACTAACAACATACGGAGTAAGCTAACATCTAACCAACCTTATTAAAAGTCTCTACGTCAACAGCAGCTGCAGGGTCAGAACAGCAGCAGGCTACACAGACCACTTCGAAGTTAGATCAGGCGTAAGACTGGGGTGCGTACTATATCCCCTACTGTTTATTATATACATGGGCCATATATGCAAGCTAGCCAACCCATCAGAGACAGAGGAGATCAACGTGTTTTTATTTGCAGACGATCAGGCACTAATACATGAAACAATAGAAGACCTACAAGAACACTTAAACTCAACATCTCAGGCACAAAATACAACAGGAAAATCAACATCAACAAAACAGAAGTCATGAATGTCGCCAAAAATAAACAGAACATCAACATAACTCTAGAAGGCAGACAACTAAAACAAGTAGAGGAATTCAAATACCTAGGAAGTCTAATGACAAACGATAATTCTCAAACAGCAGAGATAGAATCAAGATGCAACAAAGCTTGTCAAATCATCGGACAGTTATCACCACTATTGTCCAACAAGGAAATAACTCTGGAGGCAAAACGAGCACTATACAATACAATCTTCATCCCAACGTTGTGTTACCAATGCCTGATCTGGACCCTAGATGTAAGAACAATAAGCAAAATAACCTCTACAGAGATTAAATGTGTTAGACGAATGACAGGAAACAGTCTGAGAGATAAGATCAGAAATGAAGAACTGAGAAAAAAGCTAGGAATAGCCCCTGCCATATAATATATAAGGAAACAACAGATAAATTGGTTTTGCCACGTGACAAGGCAGAAAGAACAAAACACAACACAACGAGCCTTCAACAAACGTTGTGAGAACACCAGACCCAAGGGTCGACCACGAAAAAGATGGGTCGATGGAATATTAGAAGCACTAGGAAACATAACAGCAGCAGAGGCGAACAGAAGAGCAAAAGACCGCAAAACATATCTTCCCTCGACGCTGAAAGGCAGATGAGGAAGGAAAGAAGAAGAAGTGTAGTTAAAACTGGATGTTTGTATTTGTGGCCTCGTGTAGATAAAACTGGATGTTTGTATTTGTGGCCTCGTGTAGATAAAACTGGATGTTTGTATTTGTGGCCTCGTGTAGATAAAACTGGATGTTTGTATTTGTGGCCTCGTGTAGTTAAAACTGGATGTTTGTATTTGTGGCCTCGTGTAGTTAAAACTGGATGTTTGTATTTGTGGCCTCGTGTAGATAAAACTGGATGTTTGTATTTGTGGCCTCGTGTAGTTAAAACTGGATGTTTGTATTTGTGGCCTCGTGTAGATAAAACTGGTTGTTTGTATTTGTGGCCTCGTGTAGATAACACTGGATGTACTCCTTGACACATCGCCTTGCCACGAGAGACGATACAGTACACATCCAGCTAAGAAATGTCGAGGAGTACCGATTCGATCCTGTTTCTGGCTGCCCAGTGTTCTTCATTTTTTTTTCTGTTGATTATTTGCGAATTTTTTCGCGAGTGTTATAAACATATATATGTCCTTGAAATGATTCGCATCGCTTTACAGAGATATTTAAAAAAAAAAAAAAAGGAAAGAACTCCTGTCACGCCAAGTGGCCTATAGGGAATATGGTGTTAGTGACCATAAATTTTACAGACCTTCAGCAGATGATTTTTGGGGTAATATGGTCGGTATTACGCCCGTGCCGCTTTACTTTTCCAGAAAAAAACATCCAATACCCATTTAAGGCTGGGTGAACCTGGAAGCCGTCGATTTGGGATCGAACCCTACCTCTTGTCGCTTTACAGATAGCTGGATATTAATTTGCGGTTGCTTATCTTCATCATCATCGTGCTGTGCCGTATTTGCAACAAAGATTAGCAACTATTGATCCCTGTTTCACTCTCTCTTTTGACTAAATGGCACACATTATTACGAGTTCTCCTGTGTCCGTGTCTTGATGCTGTCAGTACAGTCGTGTGCCTAGATGGCACTCATTATAATTAAATTCTCCTGTTCATGTCTTGATGCTGTCAGTCCAGTTCAGTCTGTGTCTCCCCGTTTCACCTCGTTTGCTTTACACCTTTCCCTCCACGACAGCTTTAAGTAGGTTACTTTATCTCTTCATCAACGAATCTCATGATACTTTTTTTTTTTCAAATAGGCCGATCAATATTTTCGGGAGGACGTGAACTTCCGGTCAATATGACGGATAGGCGACAGGAACCACAGGCTGTGTCTGAAAAGTTTTCCTTGTTGCATTTTCCTCATAATACAAATCGAGCTTGCTACAGGAGCTGCTGAGTTAAGTGTTTTGTTCACACCGTGAGCTGTGCAATTCATCCGTTTTGATCAAGCTTCGATATTCCGATTGCTTACGATGAGTGATGATATCGTATGACGGGGAACGGATGTGTTCACTTTCTGTGATGTTTTACCTTATGTCTTTTGGCGTGTGCTGAGACTGCTTTGATGGGGTCTGCAGCTACCTTTCTTTGTTCAAGAGCTGAGATATTAATTCGGATGATTCCACTGGCACGGGCGGTTGAGCAATTATGGATTTTAATTCGTTCGCAGTGATACCGGGGCCTATCATAACCATCTCATAATTTTTATTTGAAATCTCCGGTTAAACAAAAACTGTTAATCCATGACCAAATGTAATTACTAAATCCATGTAAAAAGTAAAGTACCCCCGTCACGCCAAGTGGCGTATAGGGAATATGGTGTTAGCGACCATACATTTTACAGACCTTCAGCACATGATTTTTGGGGTAATGTGGTCAGTATTACGCCCGTGCTGCTTTACTTTCTCAGAAAAAAATCAGGTACCCATTTAAGGCTGGGTGAACCCGGAAGCCGTCGGTTGGGATCGAACCCTAGCCCTTGTCCGTGGTAGTCCAGTTCACTAACCACTGAGCTATCGCGGCTCCCTGTTAATCCATGACCTAATGTAATTACTAAATCCATCCACACGTCATCCGTCGACTTCTTATCACCTAATTTTGAAAAATAATCGACAACTCTGTAACGCTATTCAGTTATTCACTGCTAAATCTTAACAGAAGTTCATCTCTTCCTTCAGACTTTCATTCTTCGCTCACGTCTTTCCACTTCCTTCTCTAAATACATCTGTTATACTTGTAATCCGTCATGGATTTCATTCGGACAAAGTGAATTGTGCTAGTTCTACATTCAGTCGGGAGCCCGCGATAGCTCAGTGGTTAGTGAACTGGACTACAAAGGACAAGGGGTAGGGTTCGATCCCAACCGACGGCTTCCGGTTTCACCCAGCCTTAAATGGGTACTGTATTTTTTTCTGGGAAAGTAAAGCAGCACGGGCGTAATACCGACCACATTACCCAAAAATCATGTGCTGAAGGTCTGAAAAATATAGGGTCACTAACACCATATTTCCCTATACGCCACTTGGCATGACGGGGGTACTTTACTTTTTTTTTTTTTTATTACTACATTGAGTCTATTTTCATGCCTTATTCAAGAGGTTTGTATATCCGCCACTTTTGTTCTGCATTTTAAAATCCTCTTGTAATCGCTGTTTTAAGCGCTATTTTTTTTATTTCTATACATAAGTGTCTGGTATTTGTGTGTATGTGACTCTGTTTTGGTAGGTTAGGCTATTTTAAAATGTGCTATACCTATATATATATATAGAAAGAGAGAGAGAGAGAGAACTATGAAAGTACAGTGAGCTTAACTTTTGCGGCTTTATGTTCACCCAGTCGTAAATGGGTACCTGAATTTTTTTCTTTACAAGAAACCGGCACTGACGTAATGCCGATCGCATTACTAAAAATGAATATGCTGAAGATCTATTAAAAAAATATGGGCTATAACAATATACGCCCTTTATGTCACCGGGTGGCGTGCCAGGACTCACAATGTATGTGTGTATTTGCTTTGGTGATCTCATTGACAGCAGGGTTTCTCTGTGTTCATGCATCGCTGTGTTTACCGTCTGCAACACGAATGTATGTGCTTGTTACTGATTGTTCATGTAAAGCTGTCCATTGTTGGGTGTGTACATGTTATGTTGTTTATGTGAATGGTGTAAATGTAATGGTAAAGGTAAAGTACGAGACTTGAACCGGCGTCTTCGCACGCGAGTTTCCACCCATATATGCTCGGCCGCCTGTCAAAAGGTGTTCGGAGACTTCTGGATTGTGTCGCTTCAAGCATCGAAACTCACGATGCGAGCGGTATTCCTCACCTTACCAGAGTACTACCCTGGTACCCATTTTTGACAGTGACTAGGTCGACTGCGGGGGTATTTTTTTTTCCAACCACGAGCACAACTCAAACTGCTTCCAGCGGGAATCGACCACGGGTTGTCCGAATGTCGGTAGCCCAGTCGGGTGGTTTTTTCAAACTAGACTGCTGATGGTATTTATTGTTAATGGTGTACATGTAATGGTAATTATTGTTAATGGTGTACATGTAATGGTAATTATTGTTAATGGTGTACATGTAATGGTAATTATTGTTAATGGTGTAAATCTGACACTGATCATTCATCATCATCTAGAATGTTCTTTGATCCTTGTCTTCCCTAACTGCTGTTGTGAAGTTCTTTCTGTCCTGCGCGAGATGCCCAGCAGTTAGTCCCACCCTTCTTTTAAGTCTTCCTCTTTCACCCTTACTTAGAACTGTCCCCTTCATAATTATTTCTCTGGGCCATTACGTCGTTCTACTTAACCAAAACATTTAATTCTCCCTCTTTTATGTTATGTCGTTTTTTTTTTAATCAGTCAGTTTTATGGAATTTTTTTTTTTAATCAGTCAGTTTTATTGAATTTTTTTTTTTAATCAACATTTTTAATTTTTATGCGTATATTGCATTCTGAATATTCTTCTGTGACGTCCCCTTCAAATGCAATTGTATTTTTTGTTCCTTCAGCACATCCGTCGTTTGTCCATGTTCCCAAGGTATATGTTACTATGGGAAAAATAGAGGGTCTTAAAAGCCTATGTTGCGTTACTTTATTAGTTCATTGAAATATGTAGTGGAGTCGTTTCTGTTTATTTATAGCAATGTCCAGCCTTGTTTTGGTGTCCTTGATAGTCATGAACATTCTCACTGGTGTAAATATGTTTTGTTCTAGGACAACACACACAAAATATGTTTGTTTTTGCTGTTGTTGCTGTCATTTTTTCCTGTCCTGGCCATCTCTTTAGTTCATTTTGAGATAACATTGCTTACGTTGTGTCGAAATTTATTCAAACTTTATTCATTTCGGCGGCTTTGGTCCGTTAAATTAAGCCTAACCTCTTGAATTATTTTTACATCATGAAGATTGCAGCCCCCAACAAAAGCCACTCTAGTTAGTCAACGTTCCAACAAAGTAGAAGGTAAATAGATACACTTTTTTCACACGACTTCCAAGCTTTTTTTTTTTTCATTCGAATTGCTTCTAAACAGATTGAATAAATTTTTGTTTAAAGAAATAAGAAAAATAGAGAGCTTGATCACGCTGCGTGACATATAGGGAACATGGCACCAGCATTAACATTTTTAAATAGACTTTGTGCACATGATTTTTGGGGTAATGTGGTCAGTATTACTCCCAGCCGCTGTTCTATCCATGAAAAAATTAAGTACCCACTTAGGGCTGAGTGAACCCGGCAGTCGTCTGTCAGGATTGAACCCAACCTCTTGATCTTAGTAGTTCCGTTCACTAACCACTGAGCGGCTCCCATTGTTGTTAAAAGATGACACCAGCATAAATACATCATTATGATCCGTATAAAAAGTAAAAAAAAAGTAAAGTACCCCCGTCACGCCAAGTGGCGTGTAGGGAAATATGGTGTTAGTGACCCTATATTTTACAGACCTTCAGCGCATGATTTTTGGGGTAATGTGGTCAGTATTACGCCCATGCTGCTTTACTTTCCCAGAAAAAAATCCGGTACCCATTTAAGGCTGGGTGAACCCGGAGCCGTCGGTTGGGATCGAACCCTACCCCTTGTCCGTGGTAGTCCAGTTCACTAACCACTGAGCTATCGCGGCTCGATCCGTATAAAAGTTAAGAATAATATTCTACTTTAATTTCCATTCGTTCATTTTTTAGCCTGTATATGGATATATAGGTCATCAGCAATAGCTCTCTAAAACACCTTGCCTTAGGTCGCAACGTCGGATAGATTTGTGATGTCTTTCTTCATTGAAAAGCTGTAACATTACCACTCTTTTTCTCAACGTTCATTTTTCTTTTCTTTCTTATTTCAGCTTTACAGCAACACCCCCCCCCCCCCCCCCAACAAAATCTCACATCTTTAATATCTGGAAACCTCATCCTCTCTTTTTAAGACATCAAAATTGCATCTCTGCTTATGATACCAAAATTGTCTCCTCTATCTGAGACATCAAAATCGCATCTCTTTAAGACCTTGAAATTGTCCCCTCTCTTTAAGACCTTGAAATTGTCCCCTCTCTTTAAGACCTTGAAATTGTCCCCTCTCTTTAAGACCTTGAAATTGCCCCTCTCTTTAAGACCTTGAAATTGCCCCCTCTCTTTAAGACCTTGAAATTGTCCCTCTCTTTAAGACATCACCAACTAATTTCTTAAGTCTTCAAATCTCCTCATATCTTTAACACCTGTAAAATGTGTTGACAGTCGATGCAAAATATGGACACTAACGCCATATTCGCCATAAGCTAACCAAGTGGAGAAGAAAAGCATTACTTACTGACACTCGTGCATAGAATATATTTGAGAGAAAATGATAGAATGATCGACACACGTAAGTGTTTGCTGAGCTATATCCTGCTGCAAGATACACATTCTTTTACCGGTAAAAAAACTGCCATAAATTGAGGGTGGGGAGTGTAAAAACATCCTGCTTTTCACTGATTCATACAACTAGTTTCATTGAGTGAGAGAATCATACATCAGTGAAAACACTTGATTTAAAGTACAGGCCTACTTCAAGCTGATATCAAGCCAACATCTGTGTTTTGAATTGAGTGCAATGATATTCAAATAAATCTCAGTAGAGTTAGCCATGTGATTTTATATAACGTTTTAACATAATTTGTACATGTTATATTTTTATTTAACGTTATAGTAAGAACAGGTTAAAGAACACATACAAAGAACACTTGTAGAATAATTTATACTTCCTACGGCTGTATCCGGTGAGTTCCCATTGATTGGAACTGAGAATACGAGTTTAAACAGTAGCGTCCTTGAACTTGTTCGTGGTTTGGTTGTGCTCGACCCTGACTACTGGCAGGCTGTGAGCGCAGTGTGGCCAGAGTTATCTTTCAGTGCCCGCGAGACACTTCTACACTCGTCATTCTGGAGCTGGCACTGAGGGCAGACCGCGCCTGGCGGACTCCAGTTGTCACGTGGTTATGTCAGATGACTTTCTAACACCCGTGGACAGTCCTCCTTCGAATGAGGTGAGTTTTCATTTCTTCCTTGTCTTTAGGAATGTTGCTCACTCACTATTTCTCCAAATCTATGTTTCTGTTCGTTTCTTACAAAAACGCTCCCCTCATAATGTTACTTTTCTACCTACTTTCCATCTCTTTTATCTAGGTCTCTGTTTTTCTTTCTCTATGGCTGTTTCTTCTTTGTTGCCGTTTTTTTTTATTCTCACGGTTTGTGTGACATCTACTTCTGTCACTTCTTTCTTTGTCACGTTTCAATTTATCACTTTATTTGTTACGTTCTTAATCTTTTCCAGATATTTTCCCCTATTATACTTTATCTGTCTGTCCGTCCGTCTGTCCGTCTATCTGTCTGTCTGTCTGTCTATCTATCTGTCCGACCGGCTATTAATCTATCCGTCCATCTATTCATCTGCCTCAATTGACCAATATCATGTGCATCAATTTTTTTTTTTTTTCAAACATTTTGCTGTGGTGTCGGAATTCCTTCTCTTATTTTCTCTCATATTTTCTCTATGTCTCTTTACATACATTCTCATAGTACGCCATTATGAATGATCAATCCATACAATTCGTTCCTACTGATTACCTCATTATTCTAATCATTTCTGTCATGATAATGGTTTATCCGTGATATTTTAGTTGTATCGCTATATTACTCAGAAGTGATTTAATACCTGGCCGTGATTGAATGTGATTACAGGAAATTATTGAGATAATGTTTTACGTCACATATGTTGAAATAATGTGATAAAATAGACAAGAATGAAATGTTTCCTTGTACGAGCACTAATCTTCTTACATTTTAACTGACACAACGGCTAACTGAATCGGTGGACTGGTTGGTCTCGAGACAGAGAGGTTGCGAGTTCAAATCCCGGCTGGGCCAATTGGGATTTATTTTTGTGTGTGATTTCTCGTCTGTCGCAACCACTTCTGGTCTCAGAAGCGAGGCCCGGCTTGAAAAGTCAGTCAATCATCATCATGTTCCATATCGGTTGGCGTAGGCGATCATGTCCCTCCACAATCTTCTATCTACCGTGCATCGTATCAGTTCTGTTATTGACTGTTTTCCATACCATGACACCAAGCTATCCAGTATTTTCTCTATTTGTCGTCCGCGATCTCTCTTTCCTTTTATTTTGCCAGTTGTAACCAAGTATTCCAACTTTCCTCTTCTCATGATGTGCCCGAAAAATGTTGATTGTTTCTTTCTGATGTTTTTTAAGAGCTCCTTTTTTGTGTTGACCTCTTTGAGAACTTCCTCATTGGTTTTTTTTAGCTGTCCAAGGAACTTTCAACATTCTTCTGAGAAATCCCATCTCTGTGGCCTGTAATCGTCTTTTCATTTGTATGTCTACTGTCCATGATTCGCTTCCATAGGTCAGAATTGGTTCTATATAGCACCGATGAACTCTCTTTCTCATTTTTATTGATATAGATTTGTTGCATAAGATATTTTTCATTTTCTGAAATGCATTTGTGGCCTGAGCTATTCTGCTAAGTTAATCAAAAACACAAAAAGTTCTGAGTACCACCGAAGTCGGAGTTATCTGCTTGTGCGGCGAGGAACCCCTGGTGTACAAGGTTGTAAGAGAAAAACGGATTAACACACACAATTCATTCCCAGCAAAAGGCTAATATTACCATTTGTATAACTTGTATTGAAGTGTTTAGAAAAAACATACACAGTTGTATATAGCAACTAAATTAATCTCGCCCTTAAAAATTAAGCTGCTAGATACAATAATATGTTTATTTTACATAGTCTCTGCTGCTCTGCTCGCAGCCCCACATAGTATTTAATATTAGGTATATTTGATATCTGTGCTTATCTCTATTATAATAGTTACCTTCTTCATTTCAACGATAATTATTTCGTTAACAAAAATCAAAGTTTGCAGAATCAGGAACGTGTTCCACACATCTGAGGCTACTCCTTGTTTACGTCACAACTGCTTGTTTTCTCCTCGGAGTGACATTCTAGTTATCATCATTATCATCATCATGTGCCATACCGGTTGGCGTAGGCGATCATGTCCTTCCACAATCGTGTATCTACAGTGCATCGTATCAGTTCTGTTGTAGACTGTTTGCCACGCCATGACATCATCCTGTCTAGTATTTTATCTTTTGGCATAATTATTCCAGGCAATATAAGAAGGTAGTTTGCTATTCCTTTCCTTCTTGGCAGTGACTGTACTAGTCGGAGATCGCAGCCATTGTCTCTATACATGAGATCCTCTGCCTGCCATCGCGGTGTGGGGACATAACCGGCACTACTTGTCGGCTGCTCCCACAACACCATCCACCACCTGCTCCAATGGCTTCACATAACCATGATTGGGGGGGGGGGGGAGGCTAAACGAGATTCCCACCTAATTATCACGTGAGAAATGTTGCAGCATTTATGGATGACGTCCTAAGCCTAGTATATTCCCCTTATTCTCAAAATTGATGATACTTTAGTGTAGTGGTTTGTGTGACACCGTACACACAAAACGTCACATTTCTAGCTATAGTCCGTTCAGAAATTCATAATCACACCTGAACTAGTTTTGCGTGATAACCGTTTGTTATTTTGCTTTCAAATTTTGCATGCAATCTTAGAATATTGATGACGTTATAGAAATAGTTTTTGCTCTGAGAAATTTGATCTAGTTTAAAAGTTTTCTTCTTTAGGCTATATTAAATTCACCCTGTTCGAATTTGACACCATTTTAGGATATATACATTAATTTGGTGCGGTCGTTCACGTAAAATAGTTTGGCTATTGCAGAAACACTAATTTCAGGAAAATCCCGTGCACAAAACTGAATTGTTATTTAACGACATGACGCACCACGGCCTTGGCATTAATTACGAAGGGAAGGCGTATCTTTATTAATTTTGTGAAGACTCAGTAGACAATTTGTTGGCTTTAAATACCAACATTTATATCTACATTACAATGAGTTTGAAATGCAAATTTATAACTATGCAAAAGGTTACTTTTTTTACTATATCAGCACTTCCTTGGGGAATCCAAGATGAGGAATTTATATTGTGATATTCATGACCCAGAGAGACGAACGCAACTCGCGCTTGGTCTTAATAGATCATCATTTTCTCGTTGGATTAAACAAGACTCAGCGTGCACTCATGTCAATCAAGGAAGGAAAAGGAAAGTCGACAGCTTTGACATGGATGTCATAAAACGTGAGATATTGAAAATGATTGCTAATAATATACTTGTTACTCTCAGGAATTTGAAATTAAAATTTCATGCAGACTGCAATATTGGCATTTCTAAAAGTACTCTATGGAAGATTGTGGGAGGAGCCGGCTTCACTTTCAGAAAAACTGTTGGGGGCAGGAATATTATTTGTGAAAAACCACACTTGGTCATAGCTCGAAGCAAATACCTGAGACAGATCCGTGAGCGGCGGAGTGAACGGTATGATATTGTATATTTGGACGAATCATGGGTCAACGTACACCACACCTATGCTAAAGAATGGCAGTCAGTAAATGGCAAACTCAAAAGAACAATTCCGAGCAGCAAAGGCCAGCGCATTATATTAACGCATGCTGGAAGCACTGAAAACGGCCTTGTCCATGATGCGGGACTTATTTTCCAATCAAAAAGTACCGACGGTAGGGACTACCATACTGAAATGAATGGAAACATGTTCAGGCACTGGTTGGAGAACGATCTTTTACCAATCCTGGAGAGACCTTCATGCATAGTCATGGATAATGCATCATACCACAATGTCGTATCAGAGGAAGACAAAGTGCCTACTGCACCAAATACAAAAGAGCAAATTATGACATGGCTAGCGAATGAAAATGTCAAATTTGACGACACATATTAAAACCCGAATTGTTACAACTTGTGAAGAATACGAATAAGAAAAAGGTGTACCATGTGACAAAATCATTGAGAAATACGGCCACACCTCTCTTCGACTCCCTGCATATCATGCGCACCTTAATCCAATCGAACTTGTCTGGGCTCACGTCAAAGGACAAGTTGTAGAACAGAACAGGACGTTTAAAATGTGTGATGTTGAAGTTCTGACACGCAAGTCTCTCTCAAAAATAGACATTCCGTTCTGGAAGATGTGTGTTGAACATGTGCTGCGGGTGGAAGATGAGTACTGGAAACGAGATGGATTACTATTTGCCCAGCCAGTAATGATTATCAACCTCTTGGAATCGTCAGATTCGGAATGATTAAAATTAAGATGAATTCAATTCCAGCTGCAGTTAGGACGTCCTGGGGTCTAATGGTGACCGAAGGACAAGACTAATTGTAACCAATTGAATTCATGTTTGCAAATACATATAGCGAACAAAACCCACAATTAAGCACTATGTAGATACGCCTCTGATAAGAATTGCAGTAAACTGGAAAATGTAACACGATTACTGTAAACTCTAAAATTTGAATCAACTTGTGTGATATCGTCATAAAAGACCAAAGGAATTTGCTGATGTGCGAAATCTGTTGTGTTTGTGGAATAAAAAATACCAAAATCTTTGCGTCATCAATATTCTAAGATTGCATGCAAAATTTGAAACCAAAATAACAAGCGGTTATCACGCAAAGCTAATTCAGGTGTGATTATGAATTTCTGAACGGACTATAGATATGTCTATCTATCTATCTATTGACCTTTCGAGCCGTAGTCGGCCCATAGGGCGTAGACCAAGATACACCTTCTCCTATCTGAATTTTTGTTCTAGATATGTCTGCGTGAGTGATATTTGTTAATGTTCGTAACAAAGAGATCAGAGATTGACAAATCTGATTGTAGGGAAGGGATGCAATGTTTACTTTGTAACAACAAAAGTTTGTACATTTTAGTATACATCATCATCATCATGTACCACACCGGTTGGCATAGGCGATCCACAGTGCATCGCATCAATTCTGTTGTTGACTGTTTTCCATGCCATGACACCGAGCTATCTAGAATTTTCTCACTTTGTCGTCTGCGATTTTCATGTATTTGCCAGTTGTAAGCAAGTATTCCAACTTTCCTCTTCTAATTTTGTGCCCGAAAAATGTAGATTTTTTTTCATTCTGTTGTGTTTTAGAAGCTCCCTTTTTGTGTTGGCCTCTTTGAGAATATCCTCATTGGCCTTTTCGGGTTTCTAGGGAACATTCAACATTTTCCTGAGAAATCCCATCTCTGTAACCTCTAATTGTGTTTTTATGTGTTTGTCTACTTCCCATGATTTAAGATACAACTTCCTCTAATCACTTTAAAAGTGTAATGGAAGAAGCATGTTTGCTGATCTCCCTGGAATGATAGATCTCCCTGGATAGACAGAATTGAGCAAACCAACTAAAGTGTCAACAATAAACAACTATGATGAGTCATTGAATTTGACTTTGAGTGTAGCTCAACTTCGCAAGTGGACACCTCCCACTGTGACTAGATGCAGTGAACGGTTGTTGCAGACGCTTGCTTGTACACATGTGCCCCATGTTTGCGTTACCAGTCAAGTTATGTGTGTAAATGTCTTTTCGCAATAGATTTTGTTCCGTTTTAGGCTACAAGAAACAAACTATAGCTTGATTCATAACTCGTGCCCAACTTTTAAAATCGATAGCTTTTTAACCGCTTGTTGTAAGTTGTTCAAAATTTGCATGTAAAGTTATAATGATTAGAACACAACAGGGAATTAATTTCATTAAAAAAAACATTTGGTTATTATTGTTGCTTATTTGATTTATATAAATTTATAACGACCCATTGATGTAGTCAAAACTTAATGTTTACAGTATTTTAAGTTAAAAATAGCGAGTAAAAATCCATACACTGTAAAATTGACGTGTTTGCCCGCTTTCGCCGTGGTTTTTTTTTACTAAATTAGACACTTAAGAAATTGTGTGTTCTATTTCCGTTCATTCATAGGTGTAGACGTGGAACGATAACATTTATCATGAGTCTTAAAATGAAATTCTGCAGTTTACAAAACATCGCAATAAAAATGTATGACTATTTTTGCAAAGAGGCTAAACGAGGAAGATTATTTCATTCTTTAGAAAACCCTGAGAATAGGACAAGACACATTTTGGATTTATCTAAACGGTCATTTAATCGCTGGATTCAAGCACGTGACCGTCAATGTTCAAAATATACAAAATCACAAGGAAGAGCAAAAATGTTGGATAATTCGACAGTGAACTTATTAGAAGTGAAATTCGCAAAATGTTGGGTATGAATGAAACTGTTACAATAAGAAAATTAAAAATTTCGCTGAAAAAGAACAACAGTATTGAAATATCAAAGTCTACATTATGGAGGAATGTGAGAGCTGCAGGCTTTATATTCAGAAAGTATTCCAATGGACGAAACATCATCTGTCAGAAGCCACATATAGTAGTCATGAGAAGCAAGTACTTACGTGAAGTAAAAGAGGTGCGCAAGCAAGGTTATGATATTGTGTACTTGGATGAAACATGGATCAATGCTCACCACACTAACCAAAGGGAATGACAGTCATCAGATGGAAAGATTAAGAGATTAATACCTAGCAGCAAAGGACAGCGCTTGATAATTGCTCATGCAGGTAGTCGACAACATGGACTAATACAGAATGCAGAGCTCATTTTTCTTTCAAAATCCATAGACAATCGGGATTATCACTCTGAGATGAATGGTCACATATTTAGACATGGATTGAAAATTATGTTCTCCCATCACTAGATCGACCATGCCTAATAATGGACAATGCAGCGTACCACAACATTGTTGCACTTGAAGATAAAGTCCGACGTCATCCAGTACAAAAGATGCTATTAAGATATGGCTCACAAAGGAGCACACACAATTTAATAACATGTACTTAAAACCTGAATTACTATCTCTAGTAAAGCAAAAACAAAGGACTAAGATTTTTCAAATAGATAAGATTATCCAAGAGCACGGTCATATAAGTTTGAGGCTGCCACCTTACCATGCTCATTTAAATCCAATAGAACTAATCTGGGCAAAATTAAAAGGACAAGTGGCAGATGAAAATACAACATTCAAACTATGCGATGTAAAGACTCTTGCTAATCTCGCTTTATTAAATATAGACAAAGATTATTGGGCTACATGTGAAGACCACGTCTTAAAACAGGAAGAGGAATATTGGAAAAATGATGGTTTGTGGAATGTTCAACCCAAACAGTTATTAATCTTTTAGACTCGTCTGATTCAGAATGAAAGTATATAGCCCCCACAATGTTGGCCCCTATATTACCTTAAATTAGTTCAACAAACGGTCCTTTTCAGGACCACACAACTATGAAAATTGGACATACAGGTATACCTTGATATTATCGTCCGTCCTCGAACTGAGAAGACAATAATTCTCCTGGTATTTCCCCATTACGGCCACGCCTTTACCTAGTGAAAATTAATCATAGACCAGCAGCTACGGTAATTTCTATTATTTAGGGGTGCACAATTTACACAAACATCAAAGAAATTCGCCGCTTTAAGAAAACTGCAGCTGCAAGATATTTGTTAAATATACATTTAAAGGGTCTTTTGCATTCTAATAACATTTGGAAAATTTCAACAGTTTTTAACAAACGGTTACTGAGCAATAGCGTTTTGAAGTTGGGCAAGTGATTTGAAACGAGCTATCGAGTTTCATGTTAAAGTAAAAATAAACTGTTATATTCAAGTTTTTTTGTTGTTGTCTGTTTACGCTATTGTTTACAACATTTTTCTTTAATTATTTTACGTAGTCCTCTTGTCTCTACGCCATCTTTTTAAGCTACATCTCATTCTTCTCTCGTGCTCTTTATTTCTCTCCATGTTTCTATCAATCATTATAACCTATTTCAATCAATCTTGCACAATCTGTTTCTATCAATCAGTAACAGCCTCTTTCAATCAATCTTTCAAATCTGTTTCTATCAATCAGTAACAGTCTCTTTCTATCAATCTTTCACAATCTGTTTCTATCAATCAGTAACAGCCTCTTTCTATCAATCTTTCACAATCTGTTTCTATCAATCAGTAACAGCCTCTTTCTATCAATCTTTCACAATCTGTTTCTATCAATTAGTAACAGCCTCTTTCAATCAATCTTTAACAATCTGTTTCTATCAATCAGTAACAGCCTATTTCAATCAATCTTTCACAATCTGTTTCTATCAATCATTAACAGCCTCTTTCAATCAATCGTTCACAATCTGTTTCTATCAATCAGTAACAGCCTCTTTCTATCAATCTTTCACAATCCGTTCCCATCATAACGATTAAGTGAATGTTGAATGCAGGTAGCTCAACCAACACCGCTTAAAACAAAAAATATTGAGTCACCTGACTCAATCAATTGGAGAAAAGTAATTGCAGAGATGGAGAGCACTAGCCCCCTCACCTCTGAATGCTGTAGCGTCCTAAATGCTAAAATCTTATATTTCTTTCCGCAATGGCAAGAATATGTTAAGTGCCATGACCAATGCTGTTGTAAAGGGCAATAACTCCTCGTTTGCATTTCTCCCATTAAAATTTTCTCTTTCAGCGATGACATTAAAGAAATAGATCACTCTCTTTGTCGTTAAATGGACGTAGATGTGGTATGGTTTTCAGTAGAACTGTAATATTTACGCCTTTTGGCCCAACACATCCGACTTCAACTCGGTTTTTTAAGTACCGATGTCCTTCCTCTTGGAACCCTATTCGCTTGGTCATACTAGACAGGTCGTCTGTTTTTAGAGGCACCGCGAAGAGGTAGAGTAGGTTCTGTATTACTCTGACCTATCCTGATGCAAGCCATCAGCTATGAGTTGTTGACATCTTCCAGCTCTGTTGCTGCACCTTGCTTTATCCCTATTTACTAACCACCTCGTTTCTCCCACTTTTAACCATATCTCTCCTCCTCTTTATATTCCAACTCTAATCTATATAGACTACCCACTTTTTGATCTCCTTTATCGGTCTCCGCTATGTCAGACTGACTTATTCTCATTTTATCCCTCCCTCCTCATTTTTGATTCCTTCAAAACCCTCGTACACGCCTCGCCTCTTTCGCAAGTGTTGATCTCAATAAAGGGACGCATTCATCTTGGAGAACTCAATTACCAGAAATGTGATCAGCAGATCTGGCAGAGCGCCCCAGGCGGCAAGTGGAATACCCTTTTTATTTAAATGTGGCTTCCGTGACGCGTCTAATAATGTTCAGTGATCCTGCTGATGTAGGATTTGTTTTTTACCATTTGTTAAAAGCTATTTCTGTTTTACCTTAATGATATTGATTCGTTTTGTTTCAGCTTAAAATGATATTGCTAACTAGTGTTTTATTTTATTGATTTGATTTGTTCTGTTTTACCTACTGTAGAAATGTTATCTTTTGTGTTACTATTGTGGTAATTTTATCCTTTGTCCACCTGCTGTGGGAATGTTATCTTCTGTTTTATCTACTGTGGTTATGTTATCTTCTGTTTTACTATTGTGGTAATTTTATCTCTTGTTACACATGTTGTGGGAATGTTATCTTCTATTTTATCTACCGTGGTAATGTTATCTTCCGGTTTACCTACTGTTGTAATTTTATCATCTGTTTTACCTACTGTGGGAATGTTATCTTCACTTTTGTCTAATGTGGTTATGTTATCTTCTGCTTTGCCTATTGTGATAATATTGTAATGTATCTTTTGTTTTTCAATTTGTTATTTTATCTTATATTTTAATTCTTTCTGCAATTTGGCTAACTTCTGATGTATCTTTCTGTCATCTTTCTATATTGTGTTTGCCTGTTGTGGTCTTGCGATATTTTGATATAAATTTGTTGCTCCTAGCTATTTTCTCAATTCACAAAATTGGCAATCATGAAGATACAGACTGGGAATCCTCAGGGGCAAAAGACAAAGAGGAAGACAAGGAATTCTCGTAGAAGACAGATAGAAGCAGAGATGAAGATGATGGGGAAGACATGAAATGATCTTAAAAGAATGGCAAGAAACAGAATGACTTGGAAAGTGTTTGTTGAAGACATATGCTCCACAGGGAGCTGAAAGGTAGAAGAAGCTATTTCTGATTTTACTTATTGTGATCTTGCTAAAAAATTTTTTTACATTTTTTAATTGTGTCAGAATTTATCATTTTACATTGGTCACTTCAGTTTTACTTTCTGTTTCATTGTTGTATCATTTTTTTTAAAAAGTGTATCGGTATATTATTATTTTTAAAACTACTTTTGTCACATTGACGTCAATTGTACATGTTCTTATACCGATGATGATGATGATGATGATAATGATTATATATATATATATATAAATAATTTCAGAAAATGAAAAATATCTTATGCAACAAATCTATGTCAATAAAAATGAGAAAGAGAGTTCATCGGTGCTATATAGAACCAATTCTGACCTATGGAAGCGAATCATGGACAATAGACAAACAAATGAAAAGACGATTACAGGCCACAGAGATAGGATTTCTCAGAAGAATGTTGAAGTTCCCTGGACAGCTAAAAAAAAACAATGAGAAAGTTCTCAAAGAGGCCAGCACAAAAAATGGAGCTCTTAAAAACATCAGAAAGAAGCAATCAACATTTTTCGGGCACATCATGAGAAGAGGAAAGTTGGAATATTGGTTACAACTGGAAAAATAAAAGGAAAGAGCGATCGCCGACGACAAAGAGAGAACATACTGGATAGCTTGTTGTCATGGCATGGAAAACAGTCAACAACAGAACTGATACGATGCACTATATACAGAAGATTGTAGAGGGACATGATCGCCTACGGCCACCGGTATGGCACATGATGATGATGATGATATATATATATATAATATATATCCAGCACCAAGTTTTACCAAAGAGAGCTTTCATATAGTCATCATTAACATTTCATGAGGACATCAGATAAAACCTAATCATCAACCAGACTTTCATGTTATTCCTGTGCCAAATGGTCGCGGGTCAGTTGTTTACAATACGAATTTGAACCCCCACGTGTCACAACTGGCCTTAACTCTGACCCACTTACTCATTGTTTGATCTAGCGATTTGGCTGGACTTAGCGATACGCAGCATCGAGTGCCGTCTCCGCAACGAAGGTTGGCTACCATGGATCGCCATTGCACTCTGTTTCTTGCTTTGATGGTGCAGGTTGTCATAGATTGCGAATCAATTCAGAGGAAGAGGTATGTTTACAGCACTCGGAAAAAATGACAAATAATCAACAACAGAAAAAAATATTGACGAAGGCAGGATCGAACCCGTACTCAGTGGCACAGCGCCTTGCCACGAAAAGCCAAACGCTAGGGAACACTGCCACTCAGCTAACTGATTATTTGTCATTTTCTCCAAGTGACGTAAACATACCTATTCCTCTGAATTGATTCGCTTATTATCGCCTCGGAAGTTTTCCTCTATAATATATTCATTTATTATTATTTGTCTCTTGTCATAGATTGACTTGTCCATCTTTTGATGTTACTCGTCCATGTTAGTCTTGGTCTGCCACTGCCTCTTTTACCTGACTCATCATCATCATCTTATCGTCCCATTTAGATCAACCACAGCCACGTTTTAGAGCCTGTAAACTTTGATATGGCTCAACTAAGTAACTTTTATTATGGAAGCTTTACACGATTCAACGTAGGACACTTAATGTTTTTGTTTGGTTGGCACCTGCTGATAGCCTTCCTGTTTACAGACGCCGTGTCACGTGACTTAACCACTTCGATACCCAGTGCATGTTGTGCCTGTTGGGCATAGTGAAGGCCAAATACGTGAATACAGAAACAAATGGTAGGAGATGTATCCAGTCAGAGAAGGCAGGAGGTGGACCTAGACACAGATGGTTGGAGATGAATCCAGTCAGAGAAGGCAGGAGGTGGACCTAGACACAAATGGTTGGAGATGAATCCAGTCAGAGAAGGCAGGAGGTGGACCTATTCACAGATGGTTGGAGATGAATCCAGTCAGAGAAGGCAGGAGGTGGACCTAAACACAGATGGTTGGAGATGTATCCAGTGAGAGAAGGCAGGAGGTGGACCTAGACACAGATGGTTGGAGATGAATCCAGTCAGAGAAGGCAGGAGGTGGACCTAGACACAGATGGTTGGAGATGAATCCAGTCAGATATGGATAGAGATTGACCTAGACTCAGATGGTAGGAGATGAATCCAGTCAGATATGGATAGAGATTGACCTAGACTCAGATGGTAGGAGATTAATCCAGTCGGATATGGATAGAGATTGACCTAGACACATATGGTAGAAGATGAATCCAGTCAGAGATGGACCTAGACACATATGGTAGAAGATGAATCCAGTAAGAGATGGACCTAGACACATATGGTAGAAGATGAATCCAGTCAGAGATGGACCTTTCAGCAAGGCAAAATAAGATGATAAGGTTCAAGATGTTTTTTTTTCTAGCGGTACGAAACGGCAGGCAGTAGTGGCACTTCTTTTTTATATTAAAGTTCCAATTTATTGACAGTAAAAATATACTTTGTCGTTTTTGTTAATATCTTCAAGAAAATAATTCCCAGACATACAACTTCCTCTAAAAACACACTTTGGACACAATTGAATTATCTTCCAGTGAATGTGAAAGGGGTTTCTCTCAGATGAACCTTATAGTAACTTCCACGTAGATTTTTACTTTTCATGGCAGATAACTGGCCGTATCAAATAATTAAACTTGCTGTAATATATCTTCTATACAAGTCTAATTCATTTCATTCACTGCTAACCGGAAGTCCTTAATTTATGGCTAAGTTGACGTTCTTGAAAGTATAGTCTGAGAATAAATTATCTGTAATCGAATTATATTCTGACTATAGATTATTTCAGGTCCTGTTGCTTGACAGGAATCTGTTTATGGAGATTGTGGAATGTAATATAAATCGGTCTCTTGTCACATTCATATCAACTTGAACAATGATGTGCTTGACATTATCTACATTTCAGTCATTTCCATTTCATCATCATTATTATCACCACAGTTAAAGTATCTGCTGTGTTGTCAAGTCAGATTGTTTGTAACAACTAAGTAAAATTATGAGCAACTTGCTTCTTCTTAAATAGCGTTTTAGTCTGCTTGACACTCATTCATGATCTTTATATATTTTCTGAAATGAACGGTAGTGAGTATCTCAAAGCTAGAGACGACTCATTCATGACCTTTATATATTTTCTGAAATGAACGGTAGTGAGTATCTCAAAGCTAGAGACGACTCATTCGTGACCTTTATATATTTCTCACATGAACGTTAGTGAGTATCTCAAAGCTAGAGACGACTCATTCATGATCTTTATATATTTCTCACATGAACGTTAGTGAGTATCTCAAAGCTAGAGACGACTCATTCATGATCTTTATATATTTCTCACATGAACGTTAGTGAGTATCTCAAAGCTAGAGACGACTCATTCATGATCTTTATATATTTCTCACATGAACGTTAGTGAGTATCTTAAAGCTAGAGACGACTCTCACTTCACTCATGTGGATACCGAGGCCCTGATCATGGTGATGGGAGACAAGAATAGAGCCACTGTCATCTGCTATTCATGCCGTAAGAGACGACTAAGTAGGCTTGGAGACAAGGTATTCGCCAGTACTACGGAGTTCGTAGACCTGAGCTGAAGCCATCTTCAGTGCTTTCGCTAGTGTGTGACGGGTGTACTTTATACAAGGTAACGTCTTGAAGAGGCGATCTGAGCACTATGAAGTTATCCGTTGTACAGAAATGATTTTTATTTGCATTCGCTAGTTGTCACTTCTGGCGAAGTCCCTAGAGACTATGAGCTAGATTTTGCGTGTTAATCCATTTTTCTCTGACAACCGTGTGTACAAGGGTTCCCTCGCCGCACAAGCAGATAACTCTGACTTCGGTGGTACTCAGATTTCTTGCGTCGATGAGTAATTGACGTTTCAAGCCGGGCTCCGCTGGTGAGACGACGATGTGGTTGCCACAGAGAGAATTCATAAAACAAATCCCAACTGACAGTGAAGATTATCTTTCGAATAAAATAAACTAAACTAAACTCTCACTTGATGTCTAGAGCTATTTGCACGTGGTCGTTTGAGATACCGTCACGTGTTAGAGGCGCAATCACCTGAGTTCTAGAAATTACTTCACGTGATTAAGAACTGGAGACATGTTCAAGTGCCTCGCAGATTAATAGCTACGCTTCGTACTGTTATACATACTCTCACGTAGCTACTTCAGATATCTGCAAGTTATTCTTCCTCTTTTCTTCTTCTATCCTTCCTCCATTGCCGTTGTCGTCGAGGGGAGATACAATCTGCGATTCTTTGCTCTTCTGTTGGCCTCTTTTGGTGTTATCCCTCCTAGTGACTCTAGTATTCCCTTTATCCACCTCTTTCTCGGTCTTCCTCTTAATCTGGCGTATTACCAGCAAGTGAGATCTGGAAATAGGTTCTCATGATTAATTCAGTTTAACCCTTACTAGACGCCAGTGAAAACTCGTAAGTTCCATTCGGACGCGCTCATTTTCAAACACATTTTTGTTTTTACTTGAGGACAAATCACATAATTGCATAAATCGATCTCCTTTTTTTTCCCTCTTCATTTGACTTTCATCGTCATGGGGAGATATAATTTGCGGTCTTTTGCTCTTCTGTTCGCTTCTGCTGCTGTTTCTAATACTCTGTCAATCCATTCTTTTCGTGGTTGGCCCTTGGGTCTGGTGTTCTCGGAACGTTTGTTGAAGGCTCGTTGTGTTGTTGGTTTTTTTTTTTTTTTAAATCTTTCTGCCTTGTCACGTGGCCGAACCATTTAATCTGTTGTTTCTTTATATGTTCTATGGGAGGGGTTATTCCTAGGTTTTTTTTACTGAGTTCTTCATTTCTGATCTTATCTCTCAGACTATTTCCTATCATTCCACTAACACATTTCATCTCAGTAGATATTATTTTTCTTATTATTCTTGCATCTAGGTTCCAGGTCTGGCATTGGTAACAAAACGCTGGATGAAGATTGTATTATACAGTACCCGTTTTGCCTCTATAGTTATTTCATTGTTGGACAGCAGTGGTGATTTGACAAGCTTTATTGCATCTTGAGTCTATTTCTGCTGTTTGTGAATTGTCGTTTGTCAGCGATCTTCTAGTCTTCATTATAGAGCAGACACGCCTACTATAGCTACCCGTGCGTACTCAAGGTACTCTACTACCTAATATATATCATGTAAAGATCAGAAATGTTTTAGTGAACACGTAGATCACGTTAACCACACCGACACAACGTCACATAAAAGCACAGTAGTTTGTTATTGATATGTTAGTTGTCTTTCTCATTTGTTCATGCCGGAAATATAACCGCATCGCAGTTCCTCGATTTTACGACACTGAATTTGAAAAGAAAGAGTTACGTAATACTTACATTTGAGTAAATTTCACGTTAAAAATGTAATTTTTAAAATTATATTTTTTTCTTTATCTTTAATATATAGATATATATATATATATATATATATATATATATATATATATATATATATATATATATATATATATATATATATACATATATATATATATAAAATCCAAACTTCACTACTCGTCTTGTGCCGGTACTCTACAAGACATGTCCACCTATGACATGAATATTGTCTTACATGACTTTTCCCTTTACACAAACAATATCAATCACTTAAAGAGACAGCTGCCTTCATAAGAGAGTCCGGGATCCTAGTCTGAATAAGCCATGACCGCAGAAGAAGAAGAAACAACATCATCTTGTTCCTATCACATGAATTGTCTTACATGATTTTTCCCTTTACACAAATACGATCATCGTGTTCCTATCACATGAATTGTCTTACATGATTTTTCCCTTTACACAAATACGATCATCGTGTTCCTATCACATGAATTGTCTTACATGATTTTCCCTTTACACAAATACGATCATCGTGTTCCTATCACATGAATTGTCTTACATGATTTTTCCCTTTACACAAATACGATCATCGTGTTCTATCACATGAATTGTCTTACATGATTTTTCCCTTTACACAAATACGATCATCGTGTTCCTATCACATGAATTGTCTTACATGATTTTTCCCTTTACACAAATACGATCATCGTGTTCCTATCACATGAATTGTCTTACATGATTTTTCCCTTTACACAAATACGATCATCGTGTTACTATCACATGAATTGTCTTACATGATTTTTCCCTTTACACAAATACGATCATCGTGTTCCTATCACATGAATTGTCTTACATGATTTTTCCCTTTACACAAATACGATCATCGTGTTCCTATCACATGAATTGTCTTACATGATTTTTCCCTTTACACAAACACCATCATCTTGTTCCTATAACATGAATTGTCTTACATGACTTTTCTTTTTACACAATCACCCAGTGTTCTGAAATGTCCTGCTTCAATCACAGACTGACGTGTCTGTAGCACTCTACCGCAGGTCTTACTAAATGTAATTATGCGGGTGCATATCAACAGTTATCACCCGCTAGTTGGATCGTAACAAAATACTGCTTACTACAAAATTAGTGGCCTTTATTTCTTAACTGTTGACATAAAGTAATAGCCGATGGGGACGTAACAACCAACTACATTGCTTAACTTTTATCCTTACCCCTCGAAACTACACTTATTGGAAGTGTGTCTATTTAACAGTTACAACTTTATATAACTTACAAGTTTATATTTAACAGTTACAACTTTATATAACTTAAAAGTGTCTATTTAACAGTTACAACGTTATATAACTTAAAAGTGTCTATTTAACAGTTACAACTTTATATAACTTAAAAGTTTCTATTTAACAGTTACAACTTTATATAACTTAAAAGTTTCTATTTAACAGTTACATCTTTATATAACTTAAAAGTGTCTATTTAACAGTTACAACTTTATATAACTTAAAAGTTTCTATTTAACAGTTACAACTTTATATAACTTAAAAGTTTCTATTTAACAGTTACAACTTTATATAACTTAAAAGTTTCTATTTAACAGTTACAACTTTATATAACTTAAAAGTTTCTATTTAACAGTTACAACTTTATATAACTTAAAAGTTTCTATTTAACAGTTACATCTTTATATAACTTAAAAGTGTCTATTTAACAGTTACAACATTATATAACTTAAAAGTTTCTATTTAACAGTTACTACTTTATATAACTTAAAAGTTTCTATTTAACAGTTACAACTTTATATAACTTAAAAGTTTCTATTTAACAGTTACAACTTTATATAACTTAAAAGTTTCTATTTAACAGTTACAACTTTATATAACTTAAAAGTTTCTATTTAACAGTTACGACTTTATATAACTTAAAAGTTTCTATTTAACAGTTACGACTTTATATAACTTAAAAGTGTCTATTTAACAGTTACAACTTTAAATAACTTAAAAGTGTCTATTTAACAGTTACAACTTTAAATAACTTAAAAGTGTTTCATTTTAATTATTTTCTTTTGGTAGTAACTACAAATGTGTTGGAGATGGATTATTTAACTGTCCGTCCATCCATCCATCCATCCATCCATCCATCCATCCATCCATCCATCCATCCATCCGTCCGTCCGTCCGTCCGTCCATCCATCCATCACCCGTCCATCCGTCCATCCATCCATCCACCCGTCCATCCGTCCATCCATCCATCCACCCGTCCATCCGTCCGCCCGTCCGTCCATCCATCCACCCGTCCATCCATCCACCCGTCCATCCGTCCGTCCGTCCGTCCATCCATCCATCCACCCGTCCATCCGTCCGTCCATCCATCCATCCATCCACCCGTCAATCCATCCATCCATCCACCCGTCAATCCATCCATCCACCCGTCCATCCGTCCGTCCATCCATCCATCCATCCATCCATCCACCCGTCAATCCATCCATCCACCCGTCAATCCATCCATCCATCCATCCACCCGTCCATCCGTCCGTCCATCCATCCACCCGTCCATCCGTCCGTCCATCCATCCACCCGTCAATCCGTCCGTCCATCCATCCATCCACCCGTCAATCCATCCATCCATCCACCCGTCCATCCGTCCGTCCATCCATCCATCCATCCATCCATCCACCCGTCAATCCATCCATCCATCCACCCGTCCATCCATCCATCCATCCACCCGTCCATCCATCCATCCACCCGTCCATCCGCCCGTCCATCCATCCATCCATCCATCCACCCGTCAATCCATCCATCCATCCACCCACCCGTCCATCCATCCATCCACCCGTCCATCCACCCGTCCATCCGTCCATCCATCCATCCATCCACCCGTCAATCCATCCATCCACCCGTCCATCCATCCATCCACCCGTCCATCCGTCCGTCCATCCATCCATCCATCCATCCATCCGTCCATCCATCCATCCACCCGTCAATCCATCCATCCACCCGTCCATCCATCCATCCACCCGTCCATCCGTCCGTCCGTCCATCCATCCATCCATCCATCCGTCCATCCATCCATCCATCCATCCATCCATCCATCCATCCATCCATCCATCCATCCATCCATCCATCCATCTATTGTCCTTTCGAGTCGAAGACAGCAATCACATAGGGCATCAATTCTAGACTTTGTGTCTGACGATCTTTGTTATCAAGCATCAGACCTTGCACAGGACTCGCATGTATATCCCCACACGTCCCTGCTCTGGGTGAGTTGGTGAATCTCGGCGAGGGAGCTGATGCCTACTGTTGCTGCCACTCGCATCGGTGTTTTTTGTTTAGTGTTTCTATAGGTCGGCCTAGGATCCCATTTAAGGACGTTGCAGGGGAATAGAGGATGCAAGGTGCAGTGCAACAGTTAATCAATTTGTTGTTAGCCAGTTGTTGCCCTATAAGACATGTCGTCCATTGGGTGCTCTAGTTAGTTGTTGCCCTACAAGACATGTCGTCCATTGGGTGTTCTAGTTAGTTGTTGCCCTACAAGACATGTCGTCCATTGGGTGTTCTAGTTAGTTGTTGCCCTACAAGACATGTCGTCCATTGGGTGTTCTAGTTAGTTGTTGCCCTACAAGACATGTCGACCTTGGGTGTTCTAGTTAGTTGTTGCCCTACAAGACATGTCGTCCATTGGGTGTTCTAGTTAGTTGTTGCCCTACAAGACATGTCGACCTTGGGTGTTCTAGTTAGTTGTTGCCCTGCAAGACATGTCGTCTGTTGGGTGCTCTAGTTAGTTGTTGCCCTACAAGATATGTCGACCATTGGGTGTTCTAGTTAGTTGTTGCCCTACAAGACATGTCGACCTTGGGTGTTCTAGTTAGTTGTTGCCCTACAAGACATGTTGTCTGTTGGGTGCTCTAGTTAGTTGTTGCCCTACAAGACATGTCGCTCAATGGGTGCTCTCGCTCGTTGATGCCCTACAAGACATGGGTCCGTTGGGTGCTCTAGTTAGTTGTTGCCCTACAGGACATGTCGCTCAATGGGTGCTCTAGCTCGTTGATGCCCTACAAGACATGTCGTCTGTTGGGTGCTCTAGTTAGTTGTTGCCCTACAAGACATGTCGTCCGTTGTGTACTCTAGTTAGTTGTTGCCCTACAAGACATGTCGACCATTGGGTCGACAGAAGTCGGTTAAGAAAAAAATATATATAAAAAGTAAGCCTGGAAAAAAAAGATACGCATTTCCTCCACATCTTTAAGCTATAACAAATGTTGTATATTATTTATGAAACAACAGAAAGTTATCTTTGTTAATAAAGTAATAATAGCGGAGTCAGAGCTGGCGTGTGACTCTTATCTTTTCCACACTTTAGAAAAAAGGCCATCAATTTCTAATCATTTCAATATGACGATCATATCGTTAGCAAAAGAAAAACCGATGTAGGCGTTGATTTCATTACACTTCACGCTACTCCAAGTTAGCGCAATCTTTACACCACATTAATGTGAATATTTCATGAAGCAAACAAATTGGTGGCGTTGCTGCGATGATCAATGAAGCGCATGGAACCTCAATGCAAAACTGTAGTATTTGATTAAAGCACGTTTACTGCAAAATAGTGGAAGGCTTGTTAAACAATTAACATGGTAGTTATTTATTTACTTCACTGGTTGTCTGGTTGGATAGTTATCAGTCAGTCAACTAGGTAGCTAGTCAGTTAGTAATTCAGCTAGCAAGTGATATAGTTAGCCAGATAGCTTCTCAACATTTCTGTATGGTGCAGAAAAATGGACATTAGAGAAGAAAACAGAACAGGAAATAGAAGCCTTTGAAGTGTGGAGTTATAGAAAATAGGAAGAATTGGGTGGAAAGGAAATAAAATAAACGATGAAGTCTTAAAACAACTAAAAATAAACAGAGTACTACTAAACACAATTCAAACAAGACAAATGAGACTTTCGGGCATATTAAAAGACACAGCAATCTACTAAAAGTGTTCATGGAAGGGAAAATACAAGATAACTGAGGCTGGGACCCATCAAGATTAACGTGGACGGATAACGTCAAAAGATGGACAAGTCAGCCCTAAAACAACCAGCATTACCAAAGCAAGAGACAGAGCGGAATGGCGATTCATGGTAGTCAACCTTCGATGCCGAGAGGACACACAATGATGATATATATTATAAATAGTCAATTTGTTATACGTATACCACAAGCTGTATTTGACGCACAGTAAATATACATTGATCAATACTGAAATAGACACATAAAGAAATAAACTAGCAGGCAAAAATACCAACCAAAACTATCGTCTTTTTATTTAAATGGACACTGACTTGAAAAACTGAAAAATGTAATAATATTTAGTAACTGCATTGACTCTCACCCCAACATTCGTCGATAAAGTACTAGTAAAATGTAAAGCAAAAAGCCTCGTCACGCCAAATGGCGTACAGGAAATATGGTGTTAGTGACCATAATTTTTTATAGACCTTCAGCACATGATTTTTGGGGTAATGTGGTCGGTATTAAGCCCGTGCTTTACTTTCCCAGGAAAAAGTTTGTAGCCATTTAAGGCTGGGTGAACCCGGAAACCGTCGATCAGGATCGAATCCTACCTCCAGTATTTTGTACTTCAGTTCACTAATGATAAAGTACTTACTAGTCATCATCAACATGTGCTATATCAGTTGGCGTAGGCGATCATGTCCTTCCACAATCTTCTATCTACAGTGCATCGTATCAGTTCTGTTGTTGACTGTTTTCCATGCCATGACACAACGCTATCCAGTATCTTTCTCTCTTTGTCGTCCGCGATCTCCTTTTCCTTCTATTTTGCCAGTTGTAACCAAGTATTCCAACTTTCCTCTTCTCACGGTGTGCCCGAAAAATGTTGTTTCTTTCTGAAGTTTTTTGGTAGCTCCCTTTTTGTGTTGGCCTCTTTGAAAATGTCCTCTTTTTAGCTGTCCAGTGAACTTTCAACATTCTTCTGAGAAATCCCATCTCTGTGACCTCTAATCGTCTTTTCATTTGTTTGTCCACTGACCATGATTCGCTTCCATAGGACAGAATTGGTTCTATATAGCACCGATGAACTCTCATTCTCACTTCTAATAAAGTACTAGTACTCAGTTATAATACATAGTATCACAATGTCGTCATTTAAACGTGGCACAGCTATCTGTCGTAGTTAGACCAGCATACAGAGAGGTAAATCCCAGAAAACTCATAATAGTAACGTGTTCTGCTATAAGAACTCTTAACGACTGCCGTCATTCTTATATACAAAAGTTGTAAACGTCACAAAATTGGACCAACTCCTTTCTTCCCGCTGGCCTTATTACCAAAGATTGCTGTGAATATGTGGCTGTCTTTTATCTTTCAATAATCCAGTGTGAAGAATGTAGGTCAGCTGATTCTATTTTTAATCGAGATCACTTGACCCTTGAACCTAATTCTACAAATCGTTACAAATGTCTTCATAAACAGGGCTATCTCCGGTCAGACTAACTTAACAGCATAATTTTATCTTAGATTGTTCTCTACTCCACTATTAATCAGTTGCGTCACGAATGTGGCCGGCAGCGTTATTTTTGACTACACACTAATCGATAGCGTAGCTAATTATGTGCAGTGACCTTTGGCATTTAGCTGCCTGTAAGATTGACGTCAGTTCTCCTATCTTGCCGTGATTATCGGTTAACAGAATCGACCAATAGCACTCAGGGGAGAGAAGTGGGTGTTCGATATTTCCCAAAAGATGACACGAAATATACACCCTATTTGTTCCTGTAGCTTTTTGGTTCATTTTACAATTTTGATATATATATATATATATATATATATATATATATATATATATAATTACATTTTATACAAGATTATATATATATAATTCTTAAACTTTATAGTCTCCGGGGTAAAGGTTAAGTATGACAAACCGGCGTCTTAGCTTGCGAGTTAATAGCCTCGTGACACCACGTGGCGTACCGGACATATGGTATTAGTGGCTATATTTTTTTATAGACCTTCGGCACGTTAATTTTGGAGTAAAAGTAAAAAAAGTAAAGTACCCCAGTCACGCCAAGTGGCGTATAGGGAAATATGGTGTTAGTGACCCTATATTTTACAGACCTTCATCACATGATTTTTTGGGGTAATGTGGTCAGTATTACGCCCGTGCCGCTTTACTTTCCCAGAAAAAAATCCGGTACCCATTTAAGGCTGGGTGAACCCTGAAGCCGTCGGTTGGGATCGAACCCCACCCCTTGTCCGTGGTAGTCCAGTTCACTAACCACTGAGCTATCGCGGCTCCCCAATTTTGGAGTAACGTGGTCAGTATTTCGCTTGTACAGCTTTACTTTCCGAGAGAAAAAAAAAACCGGTACCCATTTAAGGCTGGGTGAACCTGGAAGCCGTAAATCTAGATCGAACCCTACTTCTTCTCTTTCGTAGTCCAGTTCACTAACCACTGAGCAATCGTGACACCCAGGAACCACATACATGTATTTTGATCATCCTGCGGTCGGTTCTGTCTGCCAATTATTGGCAGATTCAGTCTCGGGAAAAGCTGCTCAGTAATATTGCATCCATTATAAAACACTAATAAATTACCAAGCAACGGACAAATCATGATTGCTTGTTACCAATCATCTGTCGAGACATCATTGTCATTTAAAAAATAGTAAATAGGCAGAAGTAAATGTAGCAACAAATAAAAAGACTTCACCGCAATGCACAATAAAGACAAGTGGAACAATATTCAAACAGGTACATGAATTTAAATATATGTGAACAAGGTTAACCTTAGGTGGTAGATGTACAACAGAGGTAAGATACAGAATAGCTCAAGCAAGAAACAGCTTTCCACATACTGAGGGAGATACTGTGGATTCCATTTGTGACAATAGAAACAAGAAAGATAGTTTTTTTTTAAAAATGTTATCTAGAGCCAGTCTTAACATAAGGATGTGAATCATGGACAATATGACAACCGAGAAGAAAATACTGGAGGCTACAGAAATGTGGTTTTACAGAAGAATGTTGGGAATATCATGGATAGCTACGAAGAGTATTGAAAACGTTCAGAAAGTGGCCAAAGCAAAAATAGAGCTAATATCCAATATTATGAAAAAAAAAACAATCATCATTTTTTTTGACCATGTAATGAGAAGAGAATAAATGGAATATAATGTAACAACGTGGACAATTGAGAGACGAAGCGATAGAGGGAATCAAATAGAAAAGACACCAGACAGCTTAAGAGAACGGCTTGGCAGAAGGTCAAGAACAGAAAGGATAAATAAATGTAGAGATCGAAAGTTGTGGAGAGACACGATCACCTACGCCAACAGGCATGGTACTTGATGATGATGTCAAGACGCCAGAAAGTCATTTATAGCCAAACCCCACAACCTGTACTATCAAACCAACCCTGTCATATATTGTTTTTGTGTGAGTGGTGAGAGTGAGGGTAGGGGACTTGTTGTCTCGAGCCTAACATTTGTAGACAAGGGGGGGGGGGGCAGTGCTCGTTCTCGTAGTCATTACTTACACCCAACTTAGTGATCCCTTCCTTGTCCTCTGTTTAACCCTAAAACGAGATTTAAAAAAAAACGCTTTGTGGACTGAAGAAAGAAAAAAACGTCACTTCAAATATTAACATAGGGATTACTATTCAACAATGTTAATTCACAATTTGTAATGTTGGAATGTAGTATTTTATAGCCTTGGGCCCTAAATAGAAAGCGCGATGATTGCTCAGAGTCCGTTCAGTAGTTACAAAAGATCTGTGTAGGAGAGGCAGAAACCGGAAACATATATAACAATGATGGACGCATTTAGATATTTAGACATATATTAAGAAAAAAAAATATACATATTTTAATTTATATAGATATAAAATATCTAAACACGAAAGCACAGATTTCTAAATATTAATTAAACTTTGTTTCCCATCTATTATTGAACAACAAAAATACGGTAGATCATGGTAGAAGCGCTTGTGTAGTTTGTAGTCTCCTTTAAATATTAGTCTTATTAGATTATTAAGTCTGGCTTCCGATTTCGTAAAGACTAAGGTGTGGCGTATTTGCGTTTTTTCTTTACCTGAACATAACTTTACCCTCTATCGGATCGTTAGATATATGTTTAGTGTTTTGTTTTAGATACACTTATTCATAGCCTCAAGTCTTCAAATTCTACTAGAAACACGCGCGCTATTTTACTCGAGGATTGCGGCTTCAAATTTCATTGGTTGTTATTTTTAGTTGTCGTTTTCATTCGTTGAATTGTATTTTTAATTGTGTGTCAGTTGTTACTATTCTAAGAATAGTAAAATGTTATGCCTTTTCAACATTCCTGTATGGTGCAGAAAAATTGACATTAGACAGGAAAACAGAACGGAAAAATTGGAAGCCTTTGAAATGTGGATTTATAGAAGAAAGGGGAGAATTGGATTGAAAGAAAATAAAATAAATGGAGAAGTCTTTTAAAATAACTAAAAATGAAAAGAACTAATATACACAATTCAAACACGATAAGTGAGATTTTTGAGGCATGTTAAAAGACACTGAAGAAGGAAAACACAAGGTAAAGGAGGCAGAGCAGAGCAAGACTAACATAACATGGACGAGTAATATCAAAAGATGGGTAAGTCACTCTATGACAACATGCTCTATCAAAGCAAGAAACAGCGCGGAA
>JAVIAB010000050.1:35402814-35410314 GCA_032433765.1 Megaustenia siamemsis | reverse complement strand
CGATCATGTCCTTCCACAATCTTCTATCTACAGTGCATCGTATCAGTTCTGTTGTTGACTGCTTTACATGCCATGACACCAAGCTATCCAGTATTTTCTCTCTTTGTCGTCCGCGATCTCTCTTTCCTTTTATTTTGCCAGTTGTAACCAAGTACTCAAACTTTCCTCTTCTCATGATGTGCCCGAAAAATGTTGATTGTTTCTTTCTGACTTTTTTTAGGAGCTGCCTTTTTGTGTTGACCTCTTTGAGAACTTCCTCATTGGTCTTTTTAGCTGTCCAGGGAACTTTCAACATTCTTCTGAGAAATCCCATCTCTGTGGCCTGTAATCGTCTTTTCATTTCTTTGTCTACTATCCATGATTCGCTTCCATAGGTCGGAATTGGTTCTATATAGCACCGATGAACTCTCTTTCTCATTTCTATTGACATAGATTTGTTGCATAAGATATTTTTCATTTTCTGAAATGCTATTTTAGCCTGAGCTATTCTACTTTTTATTTCCGTGGTGCATCTTCCATCCGATGTTATTATTGTGCCCAAGTATTTGACGCGTTGCACTTGTTTCAGATTTGTCCTGTTTATTTTTATATGTTGCATGATGGTGATGATTGTTTCTTTTATACGACCATTACTTCTGTTTTCTTACTATTCAGACTTAGACCTTTTCTTGATGCTTTCTTTTACTATTATGTCTATCATTTCTTGCAGTTCATTCTCTGTCTCTGCTATTAAGACTGTGTCATCCGCATATCGCACATTATTTATGTTGTGACTGTTGACTTCAATTCCTATTTTTTGTCTACTATTGATCTCATAATATGTTCGCTGTAAAGTGAAAACAAATCCAGCGACAGAACACAGCCTTGTCTGACTCCTTGTTTTATAAGTTGAAAATGTGTTGTTTGGTTGTTAATTCGTATAGCTGCTGTTTGTTGCCAGTACAGGTTTTTTATGATTCGCAGATCCTTGCCATCAATGTTTAATTTCTCCAGCATATTGATTATTTCCATATGCTTTACTTTGTCAAATGCTTGTGTGTAGTCTATAAAGCACATATATAGATCTTTCTTTACCTCTATAGATCTTTCTATCAACGTTCTCAAGATGTATCGTTCCTCTATAGATCTTTCTATCAATGTTCTTAAGATGTATAACAACGAGCATTCAATAAAGGTTGTGAAAACCAAACCCAAGAGCCGACCACGAAAAAGATGAATAGACTGAAAATTATAAACACTAGGAAACATAACAGCAGCAGAGGCGAACAGAAGAGCAAAAGACTGCAAATTATACCCCCCCCCCCCCCCCACCTCGACGCTGAAAGGCAAGGAGGTAGAATGAACAAGAAGAACAAGACCGTTCATTAGGGCTATTATAATGTTATGCTTTCAACAGGTGCCTAGAAACAACTCCTAAGACAGGAATAATCCCGTAGGCCTGGAAGTAACAACCTGTCCTGTACAAACACATACCCCTGGTGCGTGCTAATGATTTTATGTCAACATGTGAACGTACAGTTTGCTTCTGCCCAAGCCCAGCCCACAATTACTTCACACACCCGACACATCCTGATAAGATACACAGGAAATGTGTAAATTTGGAACACGTAAAACACGATGTGTCGGAATCTATGTGTCGGATTTGCCGAGATATCAACACACGCCGGTCGGTGTCGTCCCGTCGACTTATTGTACAAGGATATGAAGTTTAACAAGCAACACACGAGACAATGCTGAGTCAACAATGTCCTGACAGGAAAGTACACGTTGAATTAACCCACTAGCTGTCGAAAGATTGGTTAATATGCCAGCAGACGTTGGGCCGCTGCTTTCTGTTCAGAACCATTTAATTTGGAATCTCTGTGTGGGTTTTCCGTCCACCCATGTCCAATGGGTGGAAAAATTGAACATGACGTCAGTGTTTGGCACACGTTAATAGCTATACTCATATATAAGATACTGTAATAAATGCATGATTACTGCACCTTATCTCCAGCCGATCAGTTGTCTGTTAGCTACACTAAAATTCGCTTAGGCTTCAGTCATATATCATGTTGTTATGGGGAAAAAATGATACTTCCGCCCTGAGTTATTCTGCTTCTGAAATTGATCATTATTTCATGACTTTTCTAGGACAATAGAGACATCAATTTAACTTGTACATTTAATAGTGCAATGCTTTTGCTGGACTTCAGATAAGTTCATTAAGAGCACCTGCTATTGGCCTTCAACACCGACGTTGGGGCTGGGTGGTGTGGAGGTAGAACGTCGATAAATTGGACAGGAAGGACCTGGGTTCAAAGTCAACAGCAGGGGGTGTGTATTTTTTTTTTTTTAAATAGGGACAATTCATCATTCATCATTGAGTGCCGTCTCCGCATCGAAGGTTGGCTACCATGGAGCGCCATTTCACTCTGTCTCTTACTTTGGTGGTGCAGACTGTCATAGGTTGACTTGTCCATCTTTTGATGTTACTCGTCCATGTTAGTCTTGGTCTGCCTTTGCCTCTTTTACCTTGTATTTTCCCTTCCAATATTACTTTTATTAGGCTTTTGTGTCTTTTTAACATGCCCCCAACATTTCATTTGTCTTGTTCTAATAGTGTTTAGTTGTTCTCTTTTCATTTTTAGTTGTTTTATAACTTCATCGTTTGTTTTCTTTTCTTTCCATCCAATTCTATCTATTCTTCTATAAATCCACATTTCAAAGGCTTCAATTTTCTGTTCTGTTTACAAACAATGGGACAATTAATCCGTGGGTTTTTTCCTGGCGTTAACCTCCATTGATCTCTTGGGTGATGAGATCCGATGTCATGCCCTCTCGGATAACGGTAATAAACTATAGGCCCCCGTGTGAACTTGCGCGGCTAAAGAACCTTTGTCAGTTAACATTTAAGAAGTGCCGCTGTTCTGGCACAATTATCTTTAAAAAAACATACCAAAATCTTGGATCCCAGGCTGAGGTACGGAATACGTGCATATGCATCTAGGATGCATGTCGGATTACCTGGATATTCTCATTGGAGGATATTAAAACACCTGTGTGCAGTGATGATGATCCTAATAACAACAACTGACGTTTTCCCGCTTCAACTGACATGACCTGTTCAAATATCATGACCCAGCTTCTTTAACCATTTCCCATCTGTTCTGTCTTAGTCCTTCAATGTCTACACAATGCTTCTATAACTTCAAGCATTAATTTCGCCCACCCCACCCCTTTCCCTGCAACTTCCAATCATGAACTTCTTCGCCTATATTGTCAGAAAGCAATCCACAACCTTAGATGTGAAAACAACCTCTCTTTATCACAATTGCTGTTTTTTGACAAATGTTGTTTAGTTCCATCCAACAGAAAGAAAATATAATATTATCTACAATTAGAAAACGTTCATTGAACAGACGTAAGAACAGCTACTCGTTATCTTTATTATATTGTTACGATGACAGCTGATTGTCTCCTCCTATATGACTGTGCTAGTTATTACTAACAATTATCTGATATACAATATCCGACGTTGGCCTTCGTTTCGTAGCGATCTGCTGTGATTCTGTGCGTGAGTTGATTAAGTGTGACAAAGGTACGACCAGTGATTTGAATGAGTGTGACAAAGGTACGATCAAGTGAGTTGAATGAGTGTGACAAAGGTACAACCAGTGATTTGATGAGTGTGACAAAGGTACGACCAGTGAGTTGATTAAGTGTGACAAAGGTACGACTATAGAGTTGATTAAGTGTGACAAAGGTACGACCAGTGATTTGAATGAGTGTGACAAAGGTTTGAATGTGTGTGACAAAGATACTAAGTGATTCGATGAGTATGATAAGAAAAGTGCAGGCGGGCTCTGTACGCAAGCAATGGGTAGAGTCATTGCAGAAGTAAAAAAATACGTAGGGTCGTCTTTGTCTACGTCCCAGGACATGCGGGAGTACGGGGAAAGAGCGGACATGTTGGCTAGCTCCGCTGTCGTTGAAGACGGTCAACCAATGGATTGGGGTAAATCATCAATGCCCTTCGAGATGTGGGAAGGCACAAGACTTCGACAACCATAAGTCCACGTCACTCCTTCGGATGATAAATATGGGAGCAGATGAGCACAGCCAGAAACGAGAAACTTAGTGGGCGATTAAGATGACTTATCAACCAACACAGAACTGGAGTCGTCAGTTGCAGGACGCTGCGAGACTTGTTGAGGAGGAGATCTGAGCACATATGGACATGTTCGGAGTCATGATGATGACACGCAAATAACTGTATAACTCAGAGATACGATCAGTGAGTGTGACAAAGGTACGATCAGTGAGTTAATAATATATTAATTTTTCTATTTTATTTTAGTGTGTCCTGGAAGTAGCTTTTGTTGCCATATGCTGAATGTAATTGTCTGTAGACTAGCAGTTTTACGTATTTTTCACTGACACTTTGGACTGACACTTTCGACATTGCCAAGTAATTTCGTGTGGCGGGTTTGTCTTCCTCCTTTCGTTTCGTCGCTTTTGACAAGTCGATGTTAGGACCGCCGAGTAGAAGTGGGATAGAGTTCGCTACACCTAAAGCCAGCAATACATCAACTCATTAAATACCAGCCCCTATTACACACAGCACACAAGAGAAAGCCTAAGTTAATCCGCTTACCTCAGCTGCTGTTTTTGACAGTGTTGCGACAAGAAGGAGAATGTCTATTTTCTGTTCGAGATGGTTGGGAAGTGGCGGAGGAGCTGATGCGAACCGTTAAATGTCTGCTCTAAAATGGACATGAATGTATTGACTTTTGATCTGTCGATGAGGACGATGTTGCTCTAAAGAAATGACTTCGAAGTGTTCACATCACAAGTCACGTACATTTTAGTTGGGGTCGTTTTTTCTTCTATATAGACTTCAATGCACTCAATAATCTCGATGAGTATTTTGAACGATATTAACAGTAATGTTCTTCCTTGCGTTAGATACTACAGCTTATAAATACATATAAAGAGATAAAAAGAGGCCACAGCAAAAGAGAGCTAATTCTCAATATTAAAAGTACCAATCATCATTTTTTGGGGCCATTTAAATGAGAAGAGAACGCTGAAATATATTATAACAACTGGGAAAATTGAGGGACGAAGAGAATAGAGGAAAGCAAAAGAGAAAAGATACCAGACAGCTTAAAAGAATGGCGTGGCAGAAGGCCCACAACAGAAATGATAAATAACTGTCGTGATCGAAGTTTGTGGAGAGACATGATCACCTATGCCAGCAGGCCCGATACTTGATGATAATGATGATAAACAAATACTGATGTATAGTGTTATATAGAAAATAAGAATCAATTTTTCCCAAATCAACAACATTCTAAACATGTACCCCACCTCATCCCAGGCACAAGGGGAGGGTGATCCAGTTGTCCTTGGATTACACTACTTACAACCTCATCGTGTTCGTTGCTCGCAAACAAATTATAAATCAATTAAATAAATCTACAAGATTAGAGTGCCACGTCAACTGTTAATATCAATATTCGTATATGCCTGCGAAACATGGAGCCTAAATTCAGAAATTATCAAGGAAAATATAGACTACGAATTTTACACTTCAATGACTCTCATAGGGAGGGGCCTGTTACAAAAACAGTGGAAGTCGCAATCAATAATAATGATATAAGCTAAAATAAGAGATTATATCCTATTATTCGTCCCAATTGAAAAACCAAATGTTAGTTCTTTTGTGTGTAAAAGTAGAGTAAAGTACCCCCGTCACGCCAAGTGGCGTATAGGGAAATATGGTGTTAGTGACCCTATATTTAACAGACCTTCAGCACATGATTTTTGGGTAATGTGGTCGGTATTACGCCCGTTCTGCTTTTACTTTCCCAGAAAAAAAATCCGGTACTCATTTTAAAGCTGGGTAAACCCGGAAGCCGTCGGGTTGGGATCGAACCCTACCTCTTGTCCTTTGTAATCCAGCTCACTAACCACTGAGCTATCGCGGTGTTCGCAAAGCCGAAACATGCTAGCTTCTTGTCTTTTCTTGCCAGAGCTTCTCATGTCGGTAAGGAAACATAAATTATAGTTGGTACGACCATAGCAAAAGATGTAACGATTTAGGCAAAGATAAACCATATCAATGGTAGCAATAAAAGTAAATCAGTCAAAGGTAGGAAAAGAGAAACTTAACTGATGGCATCATGGTCCTGACGCAGATCCAGCGATTGAACTAAGTGCTGTCAGCAATCGACAGCTGATTTCATGTTTCAGAATCGGCGAACAACAGCTGTAGAAGACCCTGCTCCACCTCACAGCGGTGCCTCTAGAAACAACTATCCAGTCTGGCCAAGCGATAAGGATCGAAGAGGGGAATCACCCGGTACTCAAAAAATGATGAGCTGAAGTCGATATGTTGGGCCGAAATGCTCAAATTATTCACAACTCAACGCATCTACGCTCACTTGATATCCTTTTGAGGGCGGATGATGGAGACAACTATCCTTTTAAGGGCGGATGATGGAGACAACTTATCCTTTAATGGCGGATGATGGAGACAACTATTCTTTTAAGGGCGGATGATGGAGACAACTATTCTTTTTAAGGGCGGATGATGGAAGCAACTGTCATTTTAAGGGCGGATGATGGAACAACTATCCTTTTATAGGCGGAGATGGAGACAACTATCCTTTTAAGGGCAACGATGGAGACAACTATCCTTTAAAGGGCGGACGATGGAGACAAACTATTTATTTTAGGGCGGATGATGGAAACTACTATCCTTTAAGGACGGATGATGAAGACAACGATCATTTTCTTAGTAACCATCGGGTGAACGCCACAAGGAGAAAGAATTGACGACATCACAAAGTTGAAGGGGAAAACATTCAAAGTAAGCAATAAACTAGCATACAAGGGTAAGGTAACTAATGAGAAAAATCGTGAAAAAAAAATTCCCATATTCACGTCCTATATACTGCAAAAGGAGATAAGGGAGCGAGACATTTTGTGCCCAATGATGACATCTCCATACTATCTCCTGTACTTGACAGTTATCTTCAGCTAGCTTGTGTTGGTGTCGCCAGATTGTCTTTACTTTTATACTGCCACAGTGTAACAAGGCTCTTTAGATTAACAAGCCCGAATACGTGTACTGAAGTCGCTAGATTGTGTTTCTCAATGTCTTCTATCCTCGTCGAACAGTTCTGTTCGCGTTAGTCAAGAGTATGCGTGTCTCTACTGGCATACATTGATACCGCTAACTGAATCACGAAGCGTTCTGTTATTATCGACATTCTCTTCGCTTTAGTGAACTCAAGTCTAGTGTTGATATTGCCCGATTTCAAATCTCAGTGCCCTGTATCATCGACGTGCCCTATATCATCGACATGCCCTAGATCATCGACGTGCCCTATATCATCGACCTGCCCTAGATCATCGACGTGCCCTATATCATCGACATGCCCTGTATCATCGACGTGCCTATATCATCGACATGGCCTAGATCATCGACGTGCCCTATATCATCGACATGCC
>JAVIAB010000050.1:35392491-35402763 GCA_032433765.1 Megaustenia siamemsis | reverse complement strand
ATCATCGACGTGCCTTATATCATCGACATGCCTTATATAATCGACATGCCTTATATCATCGACATGCCTTATATCATCGACATGCCTTATATCATCGACATGTCCTAAATCATCGACATGCTTATATCATCGACGTGCCGTAGATCATCGACGTGCCTTATATCATCGACATGCCTTATATTATCGACATGCCTTATATTATCAACATGCCCTATATCATCGACATGCCCTATATCATCATCATGTCCTATATCATCAACATGCCTTATATCATCGACATGTCCTATATCATCAACATGCCTTATATCATCGACATGCCTTATATCATCATCATGTCCTATATCATCAACATGCCTTATATCATCGACATGTCCTATATCATCAACATGCCTTATATCATCAACATGTTTTATATCATCAACATGCCTTATATCACCGACATGCCGTATATCATCGACATTGCCTAATATCACCGACATGCCGTTTATCATCAACTGCCCTATATCATCGACATGCCCTATATCATCGACATGTCCTATATCATCAACATGCCTTATATCATCGACATGTCCTATATCATCAACATGCCTTATATCATCAACATGTTTTTATATCATCAACATGCCTTATATCACAGACATGCCGATTATCATCGACATGCCTTATATCACCGACATGCCGTTTATCATCAACATGCCCTATATCATCGACATGCCCTATATCATCGACATGTCCTATATCATCAACATGCCTTATATCATCGACATGTCCTATATCATCAACATGCCATTATATCATCGACATGTCCTATATCATCAACATGCCTTATATCATCGCCATGTCCTATATCATCAACATGCCTTATATCATCAACATGCCTATATCATCAACATGCCGTATATCTTCAACATGCCTTATATCATCGACATGCCTTATATCATCAACATGCCTTATATCATCAACATGCCGTATATTATCGACATGTCCTATATTATCAACTTCCTTATATCATCGACATGCCCTATATCATCGACATACCTTATATCTTCAACATGCCTTATATCATCGACATGTCCTATATCATCAACATGCCTTATATCATCGACATGCCTTATATCATCGACATGCCTTATATCATCGACATGTCCTATATCATCAACATGCCCTATATCATCGACATGTCCTATATCATCAACATGCCTTATATCATCGACATGCCTATATCATCAACATGCCTTATATCATCAACATGTTTTATATCATCAACATGCCTTATATCACCGACATGCCGTATATCATCGACATGCCTAATATCACCGACATGCCGTTTATCATCACATGCCCTATATCATCGACATGCCCTATATCATCGACATGTCCTATATCATCAACATGCCTTATATCATCGACATTCCTATATCATCAACATGCCTTATATCATCGACATGTCCTATATCATCAACATGCCTTATATCATCGACATGTCCTATATCATCAACATGCCTTATATCATCGACATGCCCTATATCATCGACATGCCTTATATCATCGACATGCCTTATATCATCAACATGCCTTATATCAACGACATGTCCTATATCATCAACATGCCTTATATCATCGACATGCCTTATATCATCAACATGTCCTATATCATCGACATGCCTTATATCTTCAACATGCCTTATATCATCGACATGTCCTATATCATCACATGCCTTATATCATCGACATGCTTATATCATCGACCTGCCTTATATCATCGACATGTCCTATATCATCGTCATGTCCTATATCATCGACATGTCCTATATCATCAACATGCCTTATATCATCAACATGCCCTATATAATCAACATGCCCTATATCATCGACATGTCCTATATCATCAACATGCCTTATATCATCAACATGCCCTATATCATCAACATGCCTTATATCATCAACATGCCCTATATCATCAACATGCCTTATATCATCGACATGTCCTATATCATCAACATGCCTTATATCATCGACATGTCCTATATCATCAACATGCCCTATGTCATCGACATGTCCTATATCATCAACATGCTTTATATCATCAACATGCCTTATATCATCGACATGTCCTATATCATCAACATGCCTTATATCATCGACATGTCTTATATCATCACATGCCTTATATCATCGACATGTCCTATATCATCAACATGCCTTATATCATCGACATGTCCTACATCATCAACATGCCTTATATCATCGACATGTCCTATATCATCAACATGCCCTATATCATCAACATGCCCTATATCATCAACATGCCTTATATCATCGACATGCCTTATATCATCGACATGTCCTATATCATCAACATGCCTTATATCATCAACATGCCTTATATCATCAACATGCCTTATATCATCGACATGACTTATATCATCGACATGCCGTAGATCATCAACATGCCTTATATCATCAACATGCCTTATATCATCAACATGCCCTATATCATCAACATGCCCTATATCATCGACATGCCCTATATCATCGACATGCCCTATATCATCAACATGCCTTATATCATCAACATGACTTATATCATCAACATGCCTTATATCATCAACATGCCTTATATCATCAACATGACTTGTATCATCAACATGACTTATATCATCAACATGCCTTATATCATCAACATGCCTTATATCATCAACATGACTTGTATCATCAACATGCCTTAAATTATCAACATGCCCTATCTCACCGACATGCCCTATATCACCGACATTTCTCTTCGCTTCATTCAGCCCAAAACTGGCATCTATATCACGTGATTATATCTCCCATGTCTACAGACTTCCACGTCATCTTCACATCAAAATAATCCAAGACGTTCGTGTTTCCAAGACTGAACATTAAAATGATTTTCTTTCGGTGTTTACCTTTCTCATCTCAGTTGAAATATATTCTGACATTCTCTAAATACACGACACAACTACAGCTCTATACGTATTTCTTTATAAATTAATAATTTATTCTTTGTAGTTATGTCTTTTCACAGCGTCAGTAGTGTATTCAAATGAACTGAAAAAAAGCTAGGAATAGTCTCCGCTATAGAATATATAAAGAAGCAACAAATAATATATTTGGTCACGTGATAAGACATAATGATCAAAAGTAACACAACGAGCATTCAAAATAGTGAGAACACCAGACCTAAGGGTCGACCACGAAAAAGATGGATTAACGGAATATTAGAAGCATTAGGAAACATAACAATAACAAAGTCGAACAGAAGAGCAAGAACCGCAAATTATATTTTATGAGTTTGGGAGCTCTCCATCCGATCCAGCTGGTTCGCTGAGTCGGGAAACGTAAATTGATCAAGGAAAAGCACTGTCGTCCCGTCCCCTCCCCCCCCCCACCCCCACCACCCCCGCCTCCTTTTTCAAATGCTGAGGCCTTGTGAAGATGAAATATTATTTGCAAAAATAAACATAAAATTCTTTATGCAGGGAAGACACAGTACAAAATAATACACGTTTCGGTCACAGGCTTTCGGCAATATTACAAAATAACAAGCAACAAACAAAATTGTGGTAACAATGGCATAAATACATCTCTACGTAGCTTAAGTCAGAGCTTTTGGGGCATTGCCACGTGAAATATTATTTCGTTCTCTTTCGCCAAGAATACGTTACACAAAGACAGTGGCACTGGATAGGACACACAGCCAAATGAGAGTATTATACAACAGGCCCTTTTTTGGAATCCCCGGTGGAAGAGACAAAGAGGAAGATTAAAATATTCTTGGAGAAGACAGGTTGTTGTTGATGTTGTCGGATGCCATGAGTTGATTCAAGCATGTTGCCCTTTGACTCATAAGATGTGGCGGGTCGTAATGGCTTTCTTGACATTCCCGGCTCTTACTGGAGAGGTTGGAGTTCGTCTGTCCCAGGATATGTTGGGAAAACTACTAGTCCAGCCCAGAGGTACTGCAATACTGGTTCCTCTATATCAGTAACAGCCACCACTACAGGGAACACGGCGATCCTAGCTTCTGTTAGCCAGTCTGGTTTGACGCAGACTGTTTCCAGGGGAGACCACGAGGAGGTAGAACTGATAGGCCCTTGGTCGGCTGATGGTGCGCCGACCTTGCTATTGCGACCGCAGGTCGCAGGCGCTTCTGCTCCCCCTAAGGACAAGACAGGTAGAAGCAGAGTATAAGATGGAGAAGACATGAAATAATTAGACAGGTAGGAGCAGAGTATAAGATGAGGAAGACATAAAATAATTAGACAGGTAGGAGCAGAGTATAAGATGGGGAAGACATGAATAATTAGACAAGTAGGAGCAGAGTATAAGATGGGGGAAGACATGAATAATTAGACAGGTAGGAGCAGAGTATAAGATGGGGGAAGACATGAAATAATTAGACAAGTAGGAGCAGAGTATAAGATGGGGGAAGACATGAAATAATTAGACAGGTAGGAGCAGAGTATAAGATGGGGGAAGACATGAAATAATTAGACAAGTAGGAGCAGAGTATAAGATGGCGGAAGACATGAAATAATTAGACAAGTAGGAGCAGAGTATAAGATGGGGGAAGACATGAAATAATTAGACAGGTAGGAGCAGAGTATAAGATGGGGGAAGACATGAAATAATTAGACAGGTAGGAGCAGAGTATAAGATAGGGGAAGACACAAAATAATTAGACAGGTAGGAGCAGAGTATAAGATGGGGAAGACATGAAATAATTAGACAGGTAAGAGCAGAGTATAAGATGGGGATGACATGATATGATCTGAAAAGAAAGGCAAGAAATAGAACGGTTTGGAAAGTGTTTTTTGAAGACCTATGCTCCACAGAGGAGCATAGGTCTTCATAACCAATGGATGCGAATCATGGACAGTAGACAAACAAATGACAAGACGATTAGAGGCCACAGAGATGGGATTTCTCAGAGGAATGTTGTAAGTTTCCTGGACAGCTAAAAGACCAATGAGGAAATTCTCACAAGAGGCCAACACAAAAAGGAAACTACTAAAAAACATCAGAAAGACACAATCAACATTTTTTGGACACATCATGAGAAGAGGAAAGTTAGAATACTTGGTTAAAACTGGCAAAATAAAAGGAAAGAGATCGCGAGCGACAAAAAGAGAAAATACTGGATAGCTTGGTATCATGGCATGGAAAACAGTCAACAACAGAACTGATACGATGCACTCTAGATAGATAGAAGATTATGGAAGGACATAATCGCTTACGCCAACCGGTATGGCACATGATAATGATGATAATGCTCCACGGGGAGTTGAAAGGAAGAAGAAGAATATGTTACGGGATATTTCTGTTTTGTTGTTTTTTTTTTAGTTTATGTCTTTAGAGTGAACGCTTGAACAATTCTGCAGATGCATGCTCTTTTCAGAAATTTGAAACTTGGTCTAGCCATGATTGCAAATTCCTGTAGCCTCCGGACCGCAGTTCCGCCCATTACAGTGACGGCATTTAGAATGCGTCAGTTGAATACATTCAATAGCTCATCATTACCAACAATCATCCAACAAGTACTTTTGAGCTTCTTGCGTCATGCTTCAGTGTTTTGCGCATGTCCTTTTATTACTCGGCTTCCGGAATGTGCCATAAATGTATTTTTATCATTAGAGTGGGTCTTTTTTTAAATTGCCGTTTAGAGTTGACAGGCGTGACTCATCGGCCCTGTTTTACGCTGACTCCACGGAACTAGGTCACAATGTTGTGACTAGAAGAGATATCCGAACTTTGATACCACCGGCTATCTGTCACTGGGGTCTTATCCGACCTTGAAACCTCAGCCCTCCTTCACCCCTCCTCTAGTGCTAAAGGCACGAGTTCCAAGTTTACGTTTGTAGACGTCTGCCGTATGTTATATGCTCGTGGCATGTTTCTTTTGTAATGGACTTTATCACGCAGAATTTATGTGAAGAAATTGGAAGCTTGTTGCTCTGGTACCTACATCGGAATCCCCTTCAAGCTTAAAATACGACAATACCCACCAACCACTATTTGTTCATTTTAAAAGCAAGTTTTGGCAACCCACATGTCCTATTAATTTTGTTACCGTTCACTGCCCATTTGCGAAACATCTTTGGCTGCCTTAATTTCCTGTTTCCGTATTATACGTTTTTCCAGCCGGGATTAAATGTTACAATATTTTATTATGTCTCCCCATTGTTGATTTTGTCTGCCGGTCCATTTACGATAAACCTGAATAAGGCAATTTGAATGAGAAGGGTCATTAATGTTATAAAGAAAGAATTAATGACATTTGGTGACATTATTTTCTTATAAACAAGCCTTACATAAAACACAAAGAAAAGCACGAACAAAATTAGCCAATAGAATAAAATAAAAATAAATTGATTTAGTCATTTCATGACAAGTTAACCTAATCAGCTACCACAACGTGTCTATAACCATGATTTTGGTTGTAAAGTACAAGTAAGACAAGCGTTTATATTGGTGGTATAGAGCAGTGGTTCCCAATTTTTTTTTACTTACGCGGCTCTCGTTCCTTGTTGATCATAAACTGGCGACGCCCTTATAGCAGTTACGATCCTATAAGTCATGTATGATTCCCTGATAGGATTAATGAAGACAAAATTAACTTTATCCTGTAGAAACTTTGTCTTAATATTAAGTTATGTGAATGATGTCATTGTATAATGTCTAACTACTGAGTAGGTACAAGACAATATACTCGGCGAGGGGCCCTTGTTAAAGTTTGACTGCGCCTCTGGGAACTACTTATATATATATATATCTCTTCTACCTTTCAGCTCCCTGTCAACAAACACATTCCAAGCCGTTCTGTTTCTTGCCATTCTTTTAAGATCATTCCATAAAAAAAAAGTAAAATACCCCCGTAACGCCAAGTGACGTATAGGGAATATGGTGTTAGTGACCATAAATTTTACAGAACCTCGACACATGATTTTTGGGGTAATGTGATCGGTATTACGCCCGTGCCGCTTTACTTTCCCAGAAAATAAATCCAGTACCCATTAAAGGCTGGGTGAACCGAAGCCGTCGGTTGGGATCGAACCCTACCTCTTGTCCTTTGTAGTCCAGTTCACTAACCACAAGATCATTCTATGTCTTCCCCATTCTATCATCTCTGCGTCCATCTGACTTCTCCAAGAATTCCTTGGTCTTGCTCAATGTCTTTATCCTTGGGGATTCCAAAAACGGTCCAGTTGTGCATTACTCTCAGTTGGCTTCCGCAGTGTGTGTTCTATCCAGCGCCATCAGCTTCGCTGTATCTTTTTATCCATATGTTTGTGAAGATTTAAAAAAAAAAAACTTCAAAACTTGTATATAGTGTCACACAATTATGCCGAAACACAATCAACTGTAAGTAAGTAAAGTAAAGTACCCCCGTCACGCCAAGTGGCGTATAGGGAAATATGGTGTTAGTGACCCTATATTTTACAGACCTTCAGCACATGATTTTTGGGGTAATATGGTCGGTATAATGCCCGTGCTGCTTTACTTTCCCAGAAAAAAATCCGGTACCCATTTAAGGCTGGGTGAACCCAGAAGTCGTCGGTTGGGATCGAACCCTACCCCTTGTCCTTTGTAGTCCAGTTCACTAACCACTGAGCTATCGCGGCTCTCAATCAACTGTAAATGCGGAATATTTGTAGGTAAATGCAAAGCTGTACAATCAAAAATAATTGTTACAGTTAGTGTATGATCCTGCTGTATATTATATAAATTATTGATTGAGTATTATCGCTTGTACACGGCTTTTACTTGACTCTGAGAAAAAGGGATTTATCCCGATCGATGTCTTCTAGGCTAATCCAGTCTGAATGGGTAAAAAAAAAAAAGTAAAGTATCCCCGTCACGCCAAGTGTCGTATAGGTAATATGGTGTTAGTGACCATAAATTGTACAGACCTTCAGAACATGATTTTTGGGGGAATGTGGTCGGTATTACGCCCGTTACGCTTTACTTTCCCAGAAAAAACTCTGGTACCAATTTAAGGCTGGGTGAACCTGGAAGCCGTCGATTGGGGTCGAACCCTACCTCTTGTCCTTTGTAGTCCAGTTCACTAACCACTGAGCCATCGCGGCTCTCAGCCTGAATGGGGTACATGGTTTAATTTGCGTGGGGAAAGAAACAGGACTGTTGTAGTGCTGACCGAACTCCCCAGAAATGTGTCGATGGTTTTAAAAATATGGGCACTCTCACCTTGTTCACGGTTAGTTCTCTTCCTCTTTAGGGTCCACAGAACCTACAGGTCTCAAGAAAAGCCATGATTGTCATGTTATATAATGACGGCTGCCCAAGACTAACAAGCGAAGTAATGAGAGAGGCCTGGCAGCTAGGAAAGTATTGGTTTCCCACCACGCGTTGCTAGTATATAAGGAAAATGTGCCAGTCACCATATTTTCCATGACAACTACACATTTATCGATTTTGTGGTCGGCATTACGCCAACCTGCCTTTTTTCATAAACAAATCTTTGATACCTATTTTTACCCAGAGTCTCGATCCGAAGAAAACCGCAACGTTTGAGAAATGAACCCGGACCTGTGTGACCACTAACTTGCAGTGTCTGTCGCTGGGCGGGAAGTTGGTTGGTCTCGAGGCGTGATGACGGTCTTGAGACAGAGAAGTTGTGAGTTCAAATCCCGGCTGCAGCAGTTGGTATTTTTATTTCTGATTTCTCCCTGCGGTAACCAGTCTTGGTCTCAACAGCGAGGCCCAGCTTGAAACGTCAATTATTTATCGATAGAAAAAATATATAAGTACCTGCGAAGTCGGAGAATTCTACCTGTACGGCGAGGGACCCCTGTGCACACGGCTACCAGAGAAAAACGGATCAACACGCAAAAGTCAGTTCGTAGTCTCTGGTGACTTCGCCAGGTGCAAAAGCTGATAAAACGCAAAAAAAAAAATAAAATAATTAAAAAATAAAAAAAAAATACTGTCACTCTATTATACTTCTTCTCCAGTGCTCGGCTGATAAGTGGACGTTCGTACGTTGTGTCGTTAGTTTACTGCGATATTTGCGCCTTTATGGTCGAGCCGTCTATCTTCAACATTGGAAGATTTCTGAACAATATAAATATATGAATATATTGCGGTAGCCTGAATAGACGAGGGCCGAAGAAATCGTGGAAGAATAGAGAATAGATACCAGGTAGACGGTTTAAGATAATGGTTTCGTAGAAGTCTACACGATGATGGATGAACAACTGTCAAACAAGAAGTTGTGGGAACGAACTCATCACCGATGCTAGCGGGCGTCTGATTATGATGATGCTGTTGTTACTTTACGTTTTGAAATTAGTTTCTGCTCAATTCATAGTTTACTTATGATATTGTTCTGTCTATATATCAGTTTTGCACTGTAACAATGATTCATAGTTGTGAATGGTGTTCATAATTACAGTTTACACACTGTCATGTTTACTACAATCGTTTTTATTTCTGCAGTAATTATTCATGTGTTCAGTACTTGCCTAACATGGTCGACAGCTGGACATAACAATTTGCTACATCAGTTAATGTTTTCATTCATTCATTTTCATCTCTGACAGAAGACGACACATAGGACGGAAGTCATAGTTCTCCACGAATGTAATTGTTTGCTGCTAGTTCTTCTAGCTGGTCTGTCTTGTTTTCTTTTACCAGACCGTTTCCATGTGAACGCCTGATGGGGGAGTCTTTCTTCATTCATTCTCAGCATACGTTTTATGTGTTTTCAAAGCATTCTTCTTATAAAGAAGACACGACACGTAAATGTTTCCGTAAATTAAATACAATATTTAATCTTTGAGTGTCATATCCTAATAATGTTTTATTTAATTATCTTAAAATGAACAAAGTATCATATCTTTTATTATTTAAAAATTAATCGGATATCTGTGTCATCTATGTATCTTACTGGGAATAAAAATATACGTGCCATTTATTTATCTTACTGTGAATAAAATATACGTGCCATTTATTTATCTTACTGGGAATAAAAATATACGTGCCATTTATTTATCTTACTATGAATAAAAATATACGTGCCATTTATTTATCTTACTGTGAATAAAAATATACGTGCCATTTATTTATCTTACTGTGAATAAAAATATACGTGTCATTTATTTATCTTACTGTGAATAAAAATATACGTGCCATTTATTTATCTTACTGTGAATAAAAATATACGTGTCATTTATTTATCTTTCGCTGATTACAGCATCAGTATAGCACTTTAGTTTTCTAAATCCAAAC
>JAVIAB010000050.1:35347491-35387491 GCA_032433765.1 Megaustenia siamemsis | reverse complement strand
CATTTAAAAGAAGAGAATGGGGAAATGGGAGGAATTTATGAAACTTATAGGAAGTGGAGAAATAAAAAAAGGAATTGCTAATATTTAGAAGAAACAGATAATGAAATAGAAGAACTCATGATATTTAGATAATGAGGAGAAGATAAGGCTGTTGAAGAAGAAAATTAGAGATAGAAAAAAAAAAAGAAGATGGATAAATGTATGATTATTAAAGAAAGAGGAAGAAATTGATATTTAGACAAAAATACAAAGGAAAATAAAAAGAAATGTAAAGAATAACGAAGGAACAATGACAAAATGGCTTTGTATTTAACTGCATGTGATAGAGTGTTTCATTTACATTTTAAACAACGTTTAGCTTGCAACAAACCAAACAGTAATTATTTCTGTTAAAATATGTCTGCTGACATTTAATCAGAGAACACACGACTGGTCGAGACATTATCATTATTTCTGTTGACATACCGTAACTAGCCTGCACTATAGTTTTCTAAACGAGGATGTTGATTGAGTAGCCTTCACCTTGAGGTCAAGAGCTGTTGTACACCTTAATTACTGTCCTTTTGATTCGCTTCAAAGCTAGGGATCGGAATCTCACAGAAAGAATGAACAAATGGCCTCCAAATCTTCATTGTGCGTGTCTATGAAGACAAGTAAAGTAAATGAAAGCAGACGGAAAGTCTGTAGACTGCAAGTTTAACGATTGGTTGATCATAAAGTAAATTGTCCTTTATGAAAGACGTACATTAATGCACAACAGACAAGAAAATCACTGGAGGCTTTAGAAATATGGTTTTACAGAAGAATGTTGAGAATACCATGGACAGCTAAGAAGAATAACGAAAATGTTCTGAAAGAGGCCAAAGCAAAAAGAGAGATAATTTCCAATATTAGGAAGAAACAATCATCATTTTTTGGCCATGTAATGAGAAGAGAACTGTTGGAATATATTGTAACAACCGGGAAAATTGAGGAACGAAGAGATAGAAGGAAGCAAACAGAGAAAATACCAGACAACTTAAGAAAATGGCTTGGCAGAAGGTCAACAACAGACATGATAAATAACTGTCGTGATCAAAAGTTGTGGAGAGACATGATCACCTACTCCAGCAGGCTTGGCACCTAATGATGATGATGATGATGGCATTAATGTTGATAAGGGACCCGACGAGATTTGTTGTAACCAAACGTCTCACTGCCGTTATGAAATATTCAACATATTATAATATATTTTATTACATTTTATTATTTGTTATTATATTTACTGTTGTTATTACGCCTGTGTGGGCTACTAGGGCAGCGACTACTTTCAGGGCAGAAAAAACTGCTGAGCCACTGTTACCTTTCACACACGTTGTAAGAGGCGACTAAGGAGGTTAAGGTCTTCTACGGTGATACGGAGTTCGAGCATTTGAGCAGAAGCCATCTTTAGTACTTTCGCTAGTGTATACTGAGCATGCTGGTGCTGTAGACAGGATCTATGTCCCTTGTTTAATGAAGGTGATCTGTCGACTAACTAGACTAGGCTAGATACATATATTAACATACGTTTAGTGGGGAAAAGGTGGGTGAATCAAGAAAGGTTGATAATTATAAGAGCTATCTCTCTCTCTATAAAGAAAGGTTAATAATTATAAGACGTCTCTCTCTCTCTCTCTCTATATATATATATATATATAAAGAAAGGTTGATAATTATAAGAAATATCTCTCTATAAAGAAAGATTGATAATTATAAGAAGTCCCTCTCTATAAAGAAAGGCTGATAAATATAAGAAGTATCTCTCTATAAAGAAAGATTGATAATTATAAGAAGTCTCGCTCTCTAAAGAAAGGTTGATAATTATAAGAAGTCTCGCTCTCTAAAGAAAGGTTGATAATTATAAGAAGTCTCTCTCTATAAAGAAAGTTTGATAATTATAAGAAGTCTCTCTCTCTAAAGAAAGGTTGATAAATATAAGAAGTCTCGCTCTCTAAAGAAAGGTTGATAATTATAAGAAGTCTCTCTCTATAAAGAAAGGTTGATAATTATAAGAAGTCTCTCTCTATAAAGAAAGGTTGATAATTATAAGAAGTCTCTCTCTATTTAAAGAAAGGTTGATAATTATAAGAAATCTCTCTCTATTTAAAGAAAGGTTGATAATTATAAGAAGTCTCTCTCTCTATGTAAAGAAAGTTTTATAATTATAAGAAGTCTCTCTCTATTAAACTCTCTCTCTCTATTTAAAGAAAGGTTGATAATTATAAGAAGTCTCTCTCTCTCTAAGTAAAGAAAGGTTGATAATTATAAGAAGTCTCTCTCTCTATTTAAAGAAAGTTTGATAATTATAAAAAGTATCTCTCTATAAAGAAAGTTTGATAATTATAAGAAGTCTCTCTCTAATGAAAGATTGATAATGATAAGAAGTCTCTCTCTCTCTATCTAAAGAAAGGTTGATAATTATAAGAAGTCTCTCTCTCTCTCTATCTAAAGAAAGGTTGATAATTATAAGAAGTTTCTCTCTCTCTCTCTAAAGAAAGGTTGATAATTATAAGAAGTAAAGAAAGAAGAATGGCCAGTGGTTTAGTGGGAGGAGAGCCTGAGGGGAGGTTGCCAAGGGCGCAGTTTGATAAGGGCGTAAAATACATTAAAAAAGACAAAGTAGTAATCTTTCATTCTTTCTTTTCTTTTTTCTTTCTTTCTTCACTTATTCTTGTTGCTATCGGTTCGGGTGTCGAGAGAGATACAAAGTTCTGGTTCTCGTTCTTTTCGGCAACTTCAGTCATTGTCGCTTGATGTTGTAGCGTTTCTTTGATATTGTCTGTCCATCTTGCTCTGGGTCTGCCACTTGTTCTTCTCCCTTCTCCTCTTGCAATATAAGCTTTGTATGGTAAAGAATCACACGGTATTTGTTGCTTCTTCAGGTAGCTAAGGATTGCTTCAATAAACCATTTATAAAAATAGCAGTTTAGGGAGCGTAATATTTGCCCTAATCCGGACGTTGGCAACCCACATACTTACCTTTCCCCCAGAGCTAGATGACCGCGTTACACCACTGAACATGTTTCATATTAAATGGCCCTTTCTCAGATTGATCATAGATGAAAATGGTGGATTTAATATATTTAAATCTCTTTAAAACAAAAAAGTTTTAAACATAAACATGCTATTAATTTATGAGAAAGAAATATGCTAGTCAGTGGCGTAGCTTAAGGGGTGGACTCAGCGGACGATTGCCGATCCATGCTATTTTGTGATGCTAATTTATTAAATTTGTTCTTATGACCATTGTCACATTTTGTTGATGATGTAGTCAGCACAACACCATATCGCCCCTTGTTTACCAGTGGAAATCTCTGATGCCTATTTTCAAATTGTAGATAAATGGAGGATTAGGCTGAATAATCTTATGGAGACTGAGTAACCAGGAAGAGATTACCAAATCAATAGCTACTGGGAAATTCTCTTACACAAATATAAAGCAGAAACTGGAGCCATCAAAGATGCTCAAAACTAGCTATTCAAGACAAAAATAGCGTTCACATGAAGTTGGTGATACTGACCGATACACATTGGATGGAAACAAAAGATAACAAACGATGACGTTTTAAAACAGCTGAAAAAAAAGAGAACTATTAAATACAATCAAGACAAGACAAATGAAATTTTTGGGGCATGTTAAAAGACACAACAGCCTACTAAAAGTAATATTGGAAGGAAAAATACAAGGTAAAAGATGCAGAGGTAGACCAAGACTAACATGGACGAGTAACATCAAAAGATGGACAAGTCAATCTATGTCAGCCTGCACCATCAAAGCAAGAAACAGAGTAGAATGGCGATCCATGGTAGCCAACCTTCGTTGCGGAGAAGGCACACGATGATGATGATGATGATGACCGACACACTGTTAGTCCTAACAGCGCTAAAATAACGAGATGACGAATACCTCCAACTATGGAGGCGAAGGCGCGCCTCCCTGCACCAGAGCTGGAAGTTGTCAGCGACCCACAGCTGATGGCTTGCGCAAGGATCGGTGAACCAGAACCATCCAGTCCCTGCTCCACCTCTCCGTGGTGCCTCTAGTAACAGACTAACCTGTTTAGTCTGGCCAAGCGAGTAGGGATCGAAGAGGGAAGACAACCCGGTACTCAAAAATGTCGTGCTGAAGTCGGATGTGTTGGGCCGAAAGGCGCAAATATCACAGTTATACTGTAAACCACAACACAACGCAGACACGCCTACTCAACGTCCTTTTAAGGGCGGATGATGACGAGGTACACTCCTTAAGTCATCGGGCGAACGCAAGCACGCGTTCACCAAACTCAAAATAGGAACTACCAGCCAATGCCACTGTACCCTGGATAGCATTACGAACAAAACATGTTTTTCAGGATTGCTCCCAGTTCACACAGGCCTGAGGTGGAAAATGTGGCCCACACCCACCTCCCTGGAAGAGAAACTCTACTGGGTCGACCGAATCCTTGAAACAGACAGCTGCCTTCATAAGAGAGTCCGGAGTCCTAGTCTGAATGAGCGCAGAGTAAGAAGATCTTCTAGATAAACCCAGACGCAATACAAGTCGGGCGACAACAACTTGTAGAGAAACAAAAGAAATCGAAGCTTAAAGTAAAACTTTCTTCATCTTCTTTTGTTTTCTTCTCCTCCTTTCTCTTCTTCTCCTCTTCCTCCTCCCCCTCTTCTTCTTCTTCCTTTTTGTTATCATTCCTCATCCTTCTTTTTCTTTTTATTCTCCTCCTCTTCTTCTCTCCTCCTTCTCTTCTCTCCTCCTTCTCTTCTCTCCTCCTTCTCTTCTCTCCTCCACCTCTTCTCTCCTCTCCTCATCTTGTTCCTCTATTTTGTTATATTTCCTCATCTTCCTTTTACTTCCTCTCCTCCTCTCTAATTCCTCGTTTTTAATCTTTCCTCTTCTTCTTCCTCTCTTTTAACTTTTTCTTCTCCACTCGATCTTCTTCTCCTCCACCTAATTTTCTTCTTTTTTTTCTTCTTCTTCTCCTCATTATTATTTTACAACCAGATTTTACTGAACAGTTAGACCGCTAGTCAAGCACGAGTGTTGAGAGTGATGCAATCCTGCAGGATAAGCTATGGGACCTGTTTGAATGCTCCACAATCTGATGTAGTGTCGTTGAGTTCTCTTTTACGTAGGCATGCTGTGAGGTCACAGTAACATGTTCTGACTGTAGATGTTGGTCTGCGCATGTCTGTTGACCTTGTTTAATCTGTCACGTCCTTGTTCATAATTTTCAAAACTGAACCGCCGACCACGTGATCTTGAATGCACTAAACCACTTCAACCCTTCCGGTTCATAACTTTTGAGAAGTTGTGAGATTCACTTCACGAATACCATTTTAATTTATTATCTTCGCCATTCCGATTCATTTTGGCCCAGCTTCACTTCATTTACCCTTCAACGATTTTTTTTCTCTAATTTAATTTATCCGTACTCCTCCACTGTTTCTATATCTCTTCCGGTCTGTCTGTATTCATCGATTGTTTCTATTTCTTTTCCCATTAGTCAGTAATCCTCGACCGTTTCTGTACTTCCTTCCATTTATCCTTACTCCTCGACCTTTTCTCTATCTCCCTCAATTAACCTTATTCCTCGACCTTTTCTCTACCTTCTTCCATTTATCCTTGTTCCTCGACGTTTTCTCTATCACCTTCCATTTATCTTTACTCATTGACTTTTATCTCTTACCGTCACCCTTATTCCTCGACCGTTTCTCTATTTCCTTACAATTATCCTAACTCCTCAACTGTTTTTCTATCTCCTTACAATTATCCTAACTCCTCAACTGTTTTTCTATCTCCTTACAATTATCCTAACTCCTCAACTGTTTTTCTATCTCCTTACAATTATCCTAACTCCTCAACTGTTTTTCTATCTCCTTACAATAATCCTAATTCCTCAACCGTTTCTCTATCTCCTTACAATTATCCTAATTCCTCAACTGTTTCTCTATCTCCTTACAATTATCCTAACTCCTCAACTGTTTCTCTATCTCCTTACAATTATCCTAACTCCTCAACTGTTTCTCTATCTCCTTACAATTATCCTAACTCCTCAACTGTTTCTCTATCTCCTTACAATTATCCTAACTCCTCAACTGTTTCTCTATCTCCTTACAATTATCCTAACTCCTCAACTGTTTCTCTATCTCCTTACAATTATCCTAACTCCTCAGCTGTTTCTCTATCTCCTTACAATTATCCTAATTCCTCAACTGTTTCTCTATCTCCTTACAATTATCCTAACTCCTCAACTGTTTCTCTATCTCCTTACAGTCATAGCTAATGTTTTTTTTTTTTTCAGAGCTTCCTAGACTTACACATATTCATAGTCCTTCCCTATTTCTTTCCAATAAATCCCATAACCAAACCAGTCATACTAAGATGGTATCAGCATATCTTCACTTCATTTTCTATTCACAATTTGTTCTTGGATATGCTGTTGTATTCATTGCATTGACTTGGAACTTAATAATTGTTGCGATAATAGTCGTCACGTTCTGTATAATTACTCAACATGTTTCTATGACTCATATGCTTATCAATGAACGCCTAAGCTTGAGAACACATTAATTAATAGGCAGATCTCTTAAGGTCTGCTGGGTTTAGCAGACAATAACGTCTATTTATAACCTGCCCACAGCCAACGGTAGTTATACCTAGGCCTGCGGATGAGAGGGAAATCACATAAAACCTCCAACGAGTGCGATTTTTTTCAACTTTGCTAGTCGGGACCGTTGTTGGTAGACTGACCCAGCTGTCTATAGCTCTTGTAGCTGAAAACATCACGGCGGTTAGGTTGTTCCGGGGTTTCCCTATCAGCCTTCAGACTTACATCTATAGATGGCGATGGCTCGCCCACCCACCTTTATCTTGGCAGTTCTAGACAGCGAGTTTTCCTTCGCACTCGGTTCCCATCTTTGCATGCGGTTCCCATCTTTGCATGCGGTTCCCATCTTTGCACTCGGTTCCCATCTTTGCATGCGGTTCCCATCTTCGCACTCGGTTCCCATCTTTGCATGCGGTTCCCATCTTTGCACTCGGTTCCCATCTTTGCATGCGGTTCCCATCTTCGCACTCGGTTCCCATCTTTGCATGCGGTTCCCATCTTCGCACTCGGTTCCCATCTTTGCACTCGGTTCCCATCTTTGCATGCGGTTCCCATCTTCGCACTCGCTTCCCATCTTTGCACTCGGTTCCCATCTTTGCATGCGGTTCCCATCTTCGCACTCGGTTCCCATCTTCGCACTTGGTTCCCATCTTCGCACTCGGTTCCCATCTTTGCATTCGGTTCCCATCTTCGCACTTGTTTCCGATCTTCGCACTCGGTTCCCATCTTCGCACTCAATTCCCATCTTCGCACTCAATTCCCATCTTCGCACTCAATTCCCATCTTCGCACTCAATTCCCATCTTCGCACTAGGTTCCCATCTTTATAATCGGTTCCCACTCGGTCATACAGATCAGTCTGTTACTAGAGATACTATGAAGGTGGAACTGGAGTAAGATGTTGATTGGCTATTGGTCGCTGACCTGATGCATGTAGTCAGCGGTACGTCTTTGACTACTTTCAGCTGTGGTCCGACACCTTGGCTGCTGTATAGTTATTTACCAAGTAGCATGTAAAAAGTCAGTTATGGGCTGCTAACATCTCTAAAGGCATTCAAAGTAATAAGGAGAACAAAGTAATTTGTAAGCTTGCGGTATGTGATCATGTCTCTACAAATTTCAAAATCAATGTTGCGTATCAACCCTTTTGCCGATCTATAAAGTTATGAAATAATCTTGTTACCGATCTATAAAGTTATGAAATAATCTTGTTACCGATCTATAAAGTTATGAAATAATCTTGTTACCGATCTATAAAGTTATGAACCAATCTTGTTACCGATCTATAAAGTTATGAACCAATCTTGTTACCGATCTATAAAGTTATGAACCAATCTTGTTACCGATCTATAAAGTTATGAACCAATCTTGTTACCGATCTATAAAGCTGTGAACCAATCTTATTACCGATCTATAAAGTTGTGAACCAATCTTATTACCGATCTATAAAGCTGTGAACCAATCTTATTACCGATCTATAAAGTTGTGAACCAATCTTGTTACCGATCTATAAAGCTGTGAACCAATCTTATTACCGATCTATAAAGTTGTGAACCAATCTTGTTACCGACCTATAAAGTTGTGAACCAATCTTGTTACCGATCTATAAAGTTATGAACCAGTCTTGTTACCGATCTATAAAGTTATGAACCAATCTTGTTACTGATCTATAAAGTTATGAACCAATCTTGTTACCGATCTATAAAGTTATGAACCAATCTTGTTACTGATCTATAAAGTTATGAACCAATCTTGTTACCGATCTATAAAGTTATGAACCAATCTTGTTACCGATCTATAAAGTTGTGAACCAATCTTGTTACCGATCTATAAAGTTGTGAACCAATCTTGTTACCGATCTATAAAGTTATGAACCAATCCTGTTACCGAACTATAAAGTTGTTTACCAATCCTCTTACCGAATTATAAAGTTGTGGTTTTAAATACACCGCGACAGCATTCTGAATCAGTCCCTGACAAGAAACCGGCTCAATAAATGAACCTGAAATCGCAATCAGGAACAGACTGCGTGAATATCGTGTCAAAATGGGAGATGCCTCATGGGATTTTTACGAAGGTTTCTACAGATTTGTCAACCAGCACAATACCTGTGTGATAGTCGCGACACGTTGAGGGGTTTTGTAGGAGATGATCGCTTTTATTGATCTGTTCTATGTGCAGTGAGGATGACCTATCAATGAGGATGACTTGTCAGTGAGGATGACCTGTCAATGAGGATGACCTGTCAGTGAGGATGACCTGTCAATGAGGATGACCTGTCAATGAGGATGACCTGTCAGTGAGGATGACCTGTCAATGAGGATGACCTGTCAATGAGGATGACCTGTCAATGAGGATGACCTGTCAGTTAGGATGACCTGTCAATGAGGATGACCTGTCAATGAGGATGACCTGTCAATGAGGATGACCTGTCAATGAGGATGACCTGTCAATGAGGATGACCTGTCAGTGAGGATGACCTGTCAGTTAGGATGACCTGTCAATGAGGATGACCTGTCAGTTAGGATGACCTGTCAATGAGGATGACCTGTCAATGAGGATGACCTGTCAATGAGGATGACCTGTCAATGAGGATGACCTGTCAATGAGGATGCCTTGTCAGTGAGGATGACCTGTCAGCAAGGATGACCTATCAATGAGGATGACCTGTCAATGAGGATGACCTGTCAGTGAGGATGACCTGTCAATGAGGATGACCTGTCAGTTAGGATGACCTATCAATGAGGATGACCTGTCAATGAGGATGACCTGTCAGTGAGAATGACCTGTCAATGAGGATGACCTGTCAGTGAGGATGACCTATCAATGAGGATGACCTGTCAATGAGGATGACCTGTCAGTGAGGATGACCTGTCAGTGAGGATGACCTGTCAATGAGGATGACCTGTCAGTGAGGATGACCTATCAATGAGGATGACCTGTCAATGAGGATGACCTGTCAGTGAGGATGACCTATCAATGAGGATGACCTGTCAGTGAGGATGACCTGTCAGTGAGGATGACCTATCAATGAGGATGACCTGTCAATGAGGATGACCTGTCAGTGAGGATGACCTATCAATGAGGATGACCTGTCAATGAGGATGACCTGTCAGTGAGGATGACCTATCAATGAGGATGACCTGTCAATGAGGATGACCTGTCAGTGAGGATGACCTATCAATGAGGATGACCTGTCAGTGAGGATGACCTGTCAGTGAGGATGACCTGTCAGCAAGGATGACCTATCAATGAGGGTGACCTGTCAATGAGGATGACCTGTCAGCAAGTGTGACCTGTCAATGAGAATGATCTATCAATAAGGATGACCTGTCAGTGAGAATGACCTTTCAATGAGGATGACCTGTTGTCTAAATGAAACCAACGTTGTGTCGATTCTTTACTGAATTGTATATCACTCTGCGTTCACCCGACGACTACTAAATAAATGAATAGCTCCTCTTCGACATCTGTCCTTCATAGGACAGTAAGTGAGCGAAGACGCGTTGTGTTGTGGTTAAATTTCGCATTTCGACCCAACACATCCGACTTCAGCATGGCTGAACAATAGTACTGGGTTGCCTTCCCTCGTCGATCCCTAATCACTTGACCAGACTATCCTGGTTAGTCTGTTACTACAGGCACCGCGAAGAGATGTAGTACAGTCCTGATGGTTCTGGTTCTCCGATACTGACGTAAACCATCAGCTATGAGTCGCTAGCAGCTTCCAGTTCTGTTCCTGTCAGGCGCCTTGCCTTCTGATGATTTTATGTATATTGAGTTTAAAACTATAATCATAAACAAAGAAAATACTCAAATCAAAACCCACAAGCGGATATCAAAATTGAAGGAATAGACCTGGAGACAGTTCAGAACTACAACTACCTTGGACATACTATAACCAGTGATGGAAAATGTGAAACTGAAATAAACAAAAGAATAGGAATGGCAAAAAAGTAATTTTAATGTCATGAAGAACATACTAACATCAAAACAAATAACACCAGGGCTAAAACTAAGAATAGCAAAATGTTACACCTTCTCAATATTCCTATATGATGCAGAAACATGGACATTAGACAAGAAAACAGAACAGAGAATTGAAGCCTTTAAAATATATATAGTAGAATTGGATGGAAAGAAATGAAAAGAAATGATGAAGTCCTAAAACAACTAAAAATTAAAAGAGAACTACTAAATTCAAACAAGACAAATGCGATTTTTAGGCCATGTTAAAAAACATAATAGCCTACTAAAATATATCTTGGAGTGGAAAATACAAGGTAAAAGAGGCAGAGGCAGACCAAGTCTTACATGGACGAGTAACATCAAAAGATGGACAAATCAGCCTATGACAACCTGCACCATCAAAGCAAGAGTCATAGCAGAATGGCGCTCCATTGTAGCCAACCTTCGTTGCGGAGATGGTACCCGATGATGATGTATATTTAGTTTACTCTCTCTCTCTCTTTCTCTCTTTCTGCGATCAAGACTCAATCAGAGTAGGATTCCAGACTCTCTCATGAAGTCAGCTTTCTGTTTAAGCGATTCGATTGCTCCGTATAGTTTCTCCTCCAGGGAGGTTGGCGTGGACCACATTGCTCTTCTCAGGTCTGTGTACTGGGGGCAATCCTGTAGAACATGTTCTATAGTCATATTGTCCAGTTTACTGTGGCATAGGCTGGTTGTACCTATTTTGAATTTGGTGAACATGTGATTTCTCATTCTATTGTGGCCAGTGCAGAGGCGAAGTATGATGACTTGATCCCTCCTTGATAGTTGATGGTATCCGTCACTCTCGTTATGCTTTGGGTGTTCTCGTTTCCATTTTTCATGGAACTGACCTTTGAGGATGGATTTGGCTTCATCATAACTGAGCGGATGGTTCTCTTATGGTAATCTCCCTCCCTCTTTAGCTAATTTGTCTGCGCGTTTGTTCCCGTGTATATTACAGTGTGATGGTATCCACTGAATGACCACTCTCTGGAAGTTATTGCATAGTTGTTCCATATTGCATAAGTTATTCCAGGGTTGTTCTCAAGTCATCTAGTTCATTGTTCTTGTGGCTTTTTAGAGCTGATAGTACTGACAGTGCATCAGTCAGAATCACCAATTTACTGTGCATGTTATTTTTGTGTTGAGTAGACAGTGTTGCAGCATTTCTGATGGCCTCAGTGCTATAAAGTTGTTTGAGAATTTCCGAGTAGCTATTGACTTGGTGATCTCGTCCTGATTATTCAGCGTCAAGAACACACCTCCCCCTTCATTTTCTAGTGGCATTTGTAGCAGAGCCATCTGTGTATATGTGGGACCAAAGTTCCGTGGGTAGGTATCGTGTATGTGTTTTTCTTGTTACGTGTTTTCTTTCTGATTTAGTTTAGGAAGGCTATTCCGAGTTCCGTTTATCTCCATCCATTTACAAGCAGTTTTGCCCCTACTTTTGACAATAAATCTCACCCACAAGCCAGTGGGGCTGTTTTATTTTTAGTGCTTTTTGCACTCCCAAGCATGCCAGGAAGGCAGTCGCAGGTAGCGCTGTCTAATGCTTTCTGTGTCAGGTACATTACCTGACCTGACTCACGTGCATAATTAGACATATTCTAGCACACGTTTACTTCTCTCTGAATCAATGGTTGGGTGTTTTTGTATACTGCCTAGTCCCCGCAGTGATGAGGTCTGTTGATGTAGACGACTTAGTGTTGCAGTATTTCTAGAATGAACAAGTTTCAATTTTCAAGCAGAACCCGGAAGTCAGAAATGCAACTGTAATCGGTACATTAACTCAGGGTCTCAGCGATTAATGGTGACCGAAGGGCGTTCGATCATCCCTGCCTCGATACGCCAATTCCCGGTCGCTCTTTTTGTATCGTTCCTTCTTTCCTCATAAATGTATAAATAGCGGCAGGTCATTTCCGTTTTTTAACAAGTTTATTTTGCTCATGTTTGCTAGTCGCCCCCGCCTTCAACGAATTGAGAACAGACTCGCCCCTTTCATGGTATTTTCCGTGTGACGTCATTCGCACGCTCTTTTTTCCATCCCATTCGCCTATTCCTGCGGCTCCCCGGACAATCACTGCCTAGAGGTTCGACCGTGAACGGATCTGTTATACACGAAGTACCTGCCCTGGAAAGGGATGGGGTTCTCAGCGACTCATAACAGGTTGATTGCTTCAAGATCATTGAACCACAATTGATTGAGATCCCCCCCCCCCCATCCTCCGTCCCTGTTGTGGGCGTCGAAACAGTCTGATCAAATGTGTAGGGATTGAGAAGGTAATCGGTATCCAAAAATGTTATGCTGAGTCGGATGCATTGGGTCGAAATGCGTAGGCATTACAACTGCCCTAAAGCGACGCAGCCACGCGCATTTAAGTGTTGCCGATAATGACAATAATTGGTGGAGCTGAAGAGAACGGATCAATTTGAGAATAAAAAGAATTCGTTATAATGAACGAGGTGCTCTTTTTCACCGTATGTTCTCTTACACCACACCGTATGTTCTCTTACACCACACCACATGTTCTCTTACACAACACCACATGTTCTCTTACACAACACCACATGTTCTCTTACACCACACCACATGTTCTCTTACATAACACCACATGTTCTCTTACACAACACCACATGTTCTCTTACACAACACCACATGTTCTCTTACACCACACCTTATAATCTCTTTCAATTTATGTTCACTTTTTTCATGGTTGTTCATCCCCTTAATCTGTTACGTGATTTTTCTTGTCCACCTTATTGCCTTCTTGTGGCCACTAAAGCGATGACTTCTCTTGGTCCATCATCAGCATCATCATCACGTGCCATACCGGTTGGCGTCGGAGATCATGTCATTCCACAATCTTCTATCCACAGTGCCCATACATATATTTTATGAATGTCTTGGTTTTTGAACATGCTATAAGTTATTGCACACCTGTAACCAGACTGAGGTTAAAGATGTAAGAAGCAGTGCAGGGACAGCAGAACTAAAGATTAACGCAAATAAAATTAAACAGATCAGTTGTACAACAGATCGCCTCTACTACAGTCGGATCATGTGTATTATCGAAGAGGCAGCCCGATTTAATTTTGTGGGAAAACCTTTTTAGGAGCACGCTCACCGACCAGGTTCTACTCGGATTCAACGCCAGGTCATAGAGGTCCCCAGCGACAACCTTTACAGCGGCCCGGAAGTGTTCATCGTGAGTTGTGCACCTGTTTTTTTCCAAACGCAACACTTTCTATAGAACTACATAAACAATCACTTTGTTGGTTGCTGAAACCGGGGTTTAGTAGATATGGTAGCCTGCAATGACGACAAACCGTTCTAAAATCTAAAGTTTACGGAATGAACCTGAATCATTGACAGAATGAATCTGAATCATTGACAGAATGAATCTGAATCATTGACAGAATGAATCTGAATCATTGACAGAATGAATCTGAATCATTGACAGAATGAATCTGAATCATTGACAGAATGAATCTGAATCTTTGAGATTTTCAAATCCCACAGGGTGAAACTAGAGGGCTTGCGAGACAAATGTTTGTCACAGATTGCACTTATACTCATAAACCCCCCCCCCCATCCCCACCAAACGAAACGAAAAAAAAGAACCCGGGTCATTGTTTTCGAGAGGCCGAAGTTTTACCTACAGACCACACTGTCTTTAGATGAATTTACTAAAGTGCTAATATCCTTTCATAATACTTTTACTTTAGTGATTCTGTGAAAGGTGTGCATGGATCATGGTTACATTATAGATCTTCATTAGCAGCTATCTCTGAGACAGGGGTGTTCCCAGTGGGAAGTCAGGACCCACCCGACTGGTTCATAGATGCCAGTAGTTTATTGTACACAGGTGTCCATGACATTTTAAAAACACTTTCTCGTGTACTTGTTTAATTAACACAGTGCATCTCTTTATCATTTTCTCTCTTCTAACTCTTCTACCTTTCTCTTGGCCCTCCTCCCCTTATTTCTCCGTTTCATTAACTCTTATCTCTCCACTTTTTTCTTCCACTTTATAATTTCGCTTTATTTCTTTCCCACGACACAGCTTTTTTTTGCCTTTCATTTTCAGATATTAAAAAACCGTAGTGACCGGTTATAATTTTTGTTTACTAAAAAATGAAGACATTGAAAAAAAGTGTCATTACCTAAACATATTGACATTATCGTTGTTTCTCAGTGACACAATACTAAACAAAATTGTATGTAGGCAGATTTGCGTTGTGTTTCACCACGGTCGTACTCTGTATATCTCTCCCATGAGGTCTTCTTACTCAACAGAGTACGATCGTGGTGAAACACAACTCAAGTTGAGTTTGTTGAGTAAGATGACCTCATTGGAGAAATAAACAAACTTTGGTTTGTCAACACTTCATTAAACGTCTCATACCCCCATGACATAGTTTTACTATAATCCATGATTACCTTCATCATCATCATCATCATCAAGTACCGGGCCTACTGGCGTAGGTGATCATGTCTCTCCACAACTTTCGATCTCGACAGTTATTTATCATTTCTGTTGTTGACCTCCTGCCAAGCCATTATCTTAAGCTGTCTGGTATTTTCTCTCTTTGCTTCCCTCTATCTCTTCGTCCCTCATTTTTTCCAGTTATTACAATATATTCCAGTTGTTCTCTTCTCATTACATGGCCAAAAAATGATGATTGTTTCTTCCTAATATTAGAAACGATTCATGATTGTACAAAGAAGTTACGACGGTGGTTTTCTGTTGCCTTTCATGATTATATTACTTATATCTATTATATTGAGTTAAGAGTATAAGCTATGATTTAATGTTGACCAGTAATAAAGTACGTTTATTTCTCTCTTGATCTCTTCACTTCCTCTTGTATCCGTTTGGGTGTCGAGGGAGATACAACTCTCTGTAGATACAGCTCTGTGTCTCGCCCTTTTAGTGGCTTCAATCATTGACAATTGGTGTTGTAGCGCTTCTTTGATATTGTCTGTTTATCTTACTCTCGGTCTGCCTCTTTTTCTTCTGCCTTCACCTCTTTTAATGTATGCTACAAAAGTACTTTTATACTTTTTTTTTGCGTATGGGAAGGCATATCCTTCACCTGCAATGATACCATTCCGTTCTAAAGTCGGTATCTTTTTTTATTTTAGAAAAAAATATGGGGACTGGTTGGTCTCGGCAGAGAGGTTGTGGGTTAAAATGCCGGCTGCAACAGTTGGGATTATTTTTTATGATTTTTCTCTGCGGCAACCACCCTGGTCTCAGCAACGAGACCCGGCTTGAAACGTCAATTACTCATGGACGGAATAAATATGAGTACCTCCGAAGTCGGAGTTATCTGCCTGTGTCCACGGCTGGCAAGGAAAAACGGATTAACACGCAAAATTCAGTTCCTAGTCTCTAAGGACTTCGTCAGAGGTAAAAGCTGGCGAACGAAAAAAAAAATTGTTAGAAAATGGGGGGGGGAAAAATGCGACAGAAGTGGCAAATTGATATAGAAGACGTAGTGTTGCATCAACCTCTAGGTTGGACACGGACGTTTCTCAGTATAGCCGGAAACTAAACGAACTTCAACAAAAGCCAGGAATGTCGTGTCAAGAAAACCTCTACGACCCGTCACACTCATTGAGTCAAAGGGCTCCTTGCTGCAGGGACTCGTGACATTACTTCAACAACTTTCAAACGACGGGACGGTTGAGATGTAGGATAAAAGAAAACTACACTGACCCGTTATAAACGGTACCTTCCACCACCTCATCATCATCGAGAGCCATCTCCGCAAGGAAGGTTGGCTACCATGGACCGCTATTCTGCTCTGTCTCTTGCTTGGTGGTTGTCCAGGCTGATTTGTCCATCTTTTGATGTTACTAGTCCATGTTAGTCTTGGTCTACCTCTGCTACTTTTACCTTGTATTTTCCCCTCCAAGATTAATCTTAGTAGGCTGTTGTGTCTTTTAACATGGCCCCACAAATCGCATTTGTCTTGTTTGAATTGTGCTTAGTAGTTCTCTTTTCATTTTTAGTTGTTTTAGGACTTCATCATTTCTTTTCTTTTCTTTCCATCCAATTCTTCTATTCTTCTATATATATTTCAAAGGCTTCAATTCTCTGTTCTGTTTTCTTGTCTAATGTTCATGTTTCTGCACCATATAGGAATATTGAGAAGGTGTAACATTTTACTATTCTTAGTTTTAGCCCTGGTTTTATTTGTTTTGATGTTAGTATGTTCTTCATGACATTAAAATTACTTTTTTGCCATTCCTATTCTTTTGTTTATTTAAGTTGTACATTTTCCATCACTGGTTATAGTATGTCCAAGGTAGTTGTAGTCCTGAACTGTCTCCAGGTCTATTCCTTCAATTTTGATATCCACTTGTATTTTTGAGTATTTTCTTTGTTTATGATCATAGTTTTAGTCTTTTTGATATTCATATCTAATCCACATTTTTTGCTTATCATGTTTATTTCATTAAGTAATTGTTTTAGATCTTTAAGATTTTCTGCTAGTAGTACAGTATCATCAGCATATCTTAGTTTATTATTAGGTACCTTCTTACCGATGAAGACAGCCTGTACGGTCCGGTCCGCCACACCACCTTAATTATGTCTAACAACTGAATACTGGGGTCGATCACGTGGCATTAATCGACTCCTTTTGCCGCACCCATCCACCTTACCCCCCCCCCCCCACCCCTTTCCAACGCTCTTTCTTTCTCCTATGTGTTAACAGATGCGAAATAATGAATCTAAGTGATCACCCACGCCTGTCGATTCTACGCGAAGATTCAGACAATGTGGTATATTTTGGGTCCGGGAATGTAAGGCCCCGTTTTGCTTTCAACATCAGGGAACACTGTATCCCAAACATCCGGGAAGGCCAGCCCAGTTCCTGGTCTTCCACGTTGATCTCCCCCTGCCGCGTGCTGCAGGGGGCGCTTCTTCATCTCGTGCTGCAGCAGTTCCCCGCTAAAAATAGTGCCCATGTTTCCGTGTGTACAAGCAATTCATCATTTCTCGTCGCCATTAAACATTTCTCTTTCAGCTTGTGTTCAAAGCGTGGGGAGACGATTCATTTAATGTGTCCATAGTCTTAATAATAGTTCCTGAGAGTACATTTTTTATGTTGCTTCATTGTAGGCCTAGTACTGAGGCGTAGTACTCGTATCACAAATATTTCATATTGTTTTTAATCGATGCTCTTCTTCTCCCTCAATTTATCCATGGTCTTTTTGTGTTTTAGTCTTTGTGAATTAGTCCTCTGTCGCTGAAGTCCTCACTTAAAAGGACGTAAAAGGACGCATGTGCGTTATGTTGTTTAATGTGCGCCTTTCGACCCAATACATTTGCCTTCAGCATGAGCATTTTGTGAGAACAGTTCTACCCAGTTCCCTGCTCACCTGTCCAGACTATGTTGGTTAGTCTGTTTCTAAAGGCACCACGAACAGGTGACGAAGGATCTCTATGGTTCAAAGATCTTGACGTTTGCATTCAGATAATAGTCTTTTTTGTGTTTCTGTCCTAGCCATGGCTCATATCTTAGCTTGTGTGTGCTGGCCATGGCTCATATCTTGGTGTGTGTCATGTTAGTCATATCTCATATCTCGATGTGTCCGTGCTAATCATGTCTCATATCTTTATGCGTGTCTGTGTTTAGTCATATCTCATATCTTAGTGTGTACCAGTGTTAGTCATATGTCATATCTTTGTGTGTGCATGTCTGGGTTAGTGATATCTCATATCTTTGTGTGCATGTTTATGTTAGTCATATCTCATATCTTTGTGTGTGCATGTCTGTGTTTGTCACATCTCATATCCTTGTGTGTGCATGACTATGTTAGTCCCATCTCATATCTTTGTGTGTGCATATCTATGTTAGTCATATCTCTTATCTTTGTGTGCATGTCTATGTTAGGCATGTGTCATATCTTTGTGTGTGCATGTCAATGTCATTTATATCTCATATCTTTATGTGCATGTTTATGTTAGTCATGTGTCATATATCTTGATGTGTGTCAGTGTTAGTCATGCCTCGTATCGCTGTGTGCATGTCTGTATTAGTCACATCTCATATCTTTGTGTGTGCATGTCTGTGTTAGACACATCTCACATCTTTGTGTGTGTATGTCTGTGTTAGTCACATCTCACATCTTTGTGTGTCCGTGTCTGTGTTAGTCACCTCTAGTGACTCGGGCAGATGGTGCTCATAAACCTGGGAGGGCCTACCATCTAAGGGCAGAATCCCCCTACAGAAAAGATCATCTGCTCCTTGCAGGAAGATTGGGGACAATCAAAGGCTAGGGAAAGCAAACCCGAATAAAATGCTGGCTGAAATCGGATGCACTGGGCCACTGGCGCATAACACAGTGCAACGTATTAACGGGTGTTCAATCAGAGTGGATCTGACACACTCTAATTGTGATGTTCTGTCTGTGGGGGCGATCAACACACTTAGCCTGACAGCTGACTTCATGTGAGAGTCTGGGATCCCACTCTGATTGAGTCCTGAACGCAGAGAGAGAGAGAGAGAGATAATAGTCAATGATTGCTCTCAGCCCACACGTGAATTCAAAATGTAAGGAAAAAATCATCATCTTCAAGTACCATGACTGCTGGCATAGGCGATAATATCTCTCCACAACTCTCCATCTAGACAGTTATTTATCATTTCTTTTGTTGACCTTCTGCCGAGCCATTCTCTTAAGCTGTCTGTTATTTTATCTCTTTGCTTCCCTCTATCTTTTCGTCCCTAAATTCCTCCAGCTGCCACAATATATTACAGCTGTTCTCTTCTCATTGCATGGCAAAAAAATGATAATTATTTCTTCCTAATTTTGGAATTAGCTCTCTTTTTATGTTTGGCCTCTTTCAGAGCGGTTTCATTACTCTTCTTAGCTGTCCATAGTATTCTCAACATTCTTCTGTAAAATCACGTTTCTACAGACTCCAGTGATTTTCTTGTCCGTTGTTCTATTGTCCATGATTCACATCCATATGTTAAGACTGGCTCTACATAACATTTAAAAACTCTTTTTCTGGTTTCTATTGTCAAAAATGGATTGCACAGTATCTTCCTCATTTTTTGGGAAAGCTGCTTTTGCCTGAGCCATTCTGCATCTCACCTCTGTTGTACATCTACAATCTGAGGTTAACATTGTTCCGAGATATTTAAATTCATATACCTGTTTTAATATTGTTCCACTTGTCTTTATTGTGCATTGCGGTGATGTCTTTTTTTTTTTTTTATTAAGCCCGAGTCCTTTATTTTGCTTTCTTTCACTATAATGTCTAACATTTCTTGTAACTCATTTTCACTCTCGGCGATTAAGCCTGTATCATCAGCGTACCTTAGTTTATTTATATTATGACCTCAAATTGTTATTCCAGGCATGCCCCTTATGGATCTTAAAATAATTTGACTATACATATTAAATAAATCTGTTGACAGTACACAACCTTGTCTAACACCCTGTTTTATTTGTTGAAACATTCCCAACTGATTTCTATTTGAAAAACGAAACGTTGAAGTATTTATTACAATTGTGGAGAATGAATTAGACGCATGTGTTCCAAATGTGTCTTCATCACACGTTTCCCTTTCTCCAGAGTAATTACTAAAAGTTGTGTGACATAAGATAGTTTGTATATTTGTTGAACGCAACCAAAGAACATTTAATTGCAGTCAAAATGGATATAATATACATAAATGCATTTTGCGATATACGTGTACAACTCATATTTGAAGAGACAGAGGGAAGCAAAGAGAAAAAATACCAGACAGCTTAAGAGAATGGCTTGGCAGAAGGTCAACAACAGAAATTATAAATAACTGTCGAGATCGAAAGTTGTGGAGAGACATGATCACCTACGCCTGCAGGCCCGGTACTTGATGAGGAAATTCTTAGTACAGAGCTTCGCAGCAGGAGGGCAATCTGATCATCAGCAGACCCCGTCGAGCAAGTGTATCGGCCCTCTAGCTTCTTGACACTCTAGGAGAAGTGGGCCCGCCTGGGTCTATATATAGATATATATTGATATATAATGAGTGATGATCTTTCATATTTCTATATATTGATATATAATGATTGATGATCTTTCATATTTCTCTATATAGATATATAATGATTGATGATCTTTCATATTTCTCTATATAGATATATAATGATTTATGATCTTTCATATTTCTCTATATAGATATATAATGATTTATGATCTTTCATATTTCTCTATTGATCAACGATGTAAAATTCACGCAATTTTTATTTTGCATTTTATATTTTATTCTTATTGTGCAACAGCAGTGCATGTGTCAGGTGAAGTTTGTGTATGTATTTATTATGTTTCCTTGTATGACCCTCCTGCTGATCAGAAAGATAATGGTTTGTCCTAGTCATTGAAGTGTGCGGCAATCATCAATAGGATCGTTTTGCTCTTTTGTTGTTTTGGGTTGGTCTTATCTCAAAGTATGTGGTTTCATTGGTATTTTTTTTTTTTTTTACATTATCCTCCGTCTTTGGCAAGCTTATCTTTTAATTTATTCCCTGGTATCAGATAGCGTTTGGTATGCACAGTAGTATGGTTCCCCCTGTGGCAGAAAGATTGTTTAGTTCTCTGCAAATTTCAAAAATATATTTTTTCATTACTGTAGCATTGTTTGATTATGACTCTAGGACTTTACGTTCTGTGTGCACACCGTTACGCTTTTATAACGGACACACCGACGATTTACGATGTTACACATACGACACATTTCACTCTTCATCATATTTCGATCTTCGTAATCTTGCTTTGAACTAACTGCGCATTTCAGTCCCCCTCATACACCATTTGGGAACCACGATAGCTCAGTGGTTAGTGAACTGGACTACAAAGGACAAGAGGTAGGGTTCGATCCCAACCGACGGCTTCCGGGTTCACCCGTCTTTAATGGGTACCTGATTTTTTTCTGGGAAAGTAAAGCGGCACTGGCGTAATACCGACCACATTACCGCAAAAATAACGGGCCGAAGGTCTGTAAAATGTATGGTCACTAACACCATATTCCGTCTACGCCACTTGGCGTGACGGGGGTACTTTACACTACTTTTTTTTATACACCATTTTGTGACTTTTGCTTTGCATGCAGTTAATTTTCTATATTCCCAGACTTGAAACTTTGGTCTGATGTTTATGTCACAGCTCAGTTACCATCTCACCCTGAATTGTTACTCAAATTTCGTTCTGACGTCACGTCCCAGTCTCCCTCATACATTAAAGGGAAGTGCCAGAAAGCGGTGTTTACTGATCTGATCCACAACATAACTGTAATTATTGAAAGTAAATATAACTATAAATAAGTATTTGTTTTACTGTAATTATTGCACGTAAATATAACTATAATAATGTGTTTGACTGTAATGACGAGACTTCACAGAATCTTGATGATCACTTCATAGAAATAGAGACTTACAACAACAGTAGAGATCTCACAGCTGTTTATCATTGATATGTTAGTTGTTTTTTCGATTTGCCACTTTCAGAAATAGAAAAATGCATTGTCTTCTTCTGTGGTACATGCAAGTTGATTAGAAGAAGATTCATCTTAAGTTTGTGAAGACTTCTGTAGTTAAACATTCAACATAGCGCATTAGAAGGTGTTAAATCTTTAGAATTTTGAAAATACATTTAGTTTTAAGCGTTCATCATATGGTCGCATGTCTTTTGCCAAACGTTGTACGCGCATATTTCGCCAGATCTCCCAATTTTTTTGTTATCACGTGTTTTTAACGTTGTTTTACTTACTAAAATGCACTTCAAACACAAATTGGAGACGAAGGCGCACCTCACAGCACCAGACCTGGAAGTTGCCAGCGACCCACAGCTGATGACTTGCGCCAGGATCGGTGAACCAGAACCATCCAGACCCTGCTCCACCTCTTCGTGGTGCCTCTAGTAACAGACTAACCTGTCTAGTCTGGCTAAGCGAGTAGGGATCAAAGAGGGAAGACAACCCTGTACTTATATGAGAGAACATTACAAATAACCAGTAAGGTATGTTAGACAAACTGGTGTGGTTATATGAGAGAAGATTACAAATAACTAGTAAGGTATGAGAGAGAAACTGGTGTAGCTATAAGAGAAGACTAAAAATAACTAGTAAATTATAAGAGAAATGTATGTGGTAAGTTGACTTTAAAGGCAGAAGAACATAAAGCCATATTTCACATTCCCCTGGTGCTCTTTGCCAAATTTGGCCTGAACACAAACGACAACTCTTTCGTACAACAACAATGCTGAGATTTATGCCCGCCTGGCAGTTCGTTGCGTTTGTTAAAAATTGCTAGATACGGGGATTATAGAGCAAGAAGGTTAGAGAAGTGGGGAGGAAAGAGTGAAAGAACGTGGAACAACTGTGGGTACAGCGTGCCACAAGTTGGGAAACAGATCCCTTAGATCGATAATCGATCCATACTTCAGCGAAGGCCGTAGATCGGAATTTGGTTTCGGATTTTGCTTGTAATGCCGTTTCTCGTCATTCAATTGCTGGTGAGTCCATTTTGGAAAAGTAAAATTCTTGCATTTCCTGATTGTATTTTGTTTCTTTCTTCATAGTGGCGTTGTTTTAATAGCTTTGTCTTGATGGTGTTGTCGTTGTTATAGATCAATCTGTCTTCATGTTGTTGTTATAGATCCATCAGTCTTCTTGATGTTGTTGTTTTATATCAATGTATTTTCAACCCGGTGTTGTTATAGATCCCCCTTTCTTCATGGCGCTGCTGTTATAGATCCCCCTGTCTTCATGGCACTGTCGTTGTTATAGATCCCCCTGTCTTCATGGCGCTGCTGTTATAGATCCCCCTGTCTTCATGGCACTGTCGTTGTTATAGATCCCCCTGTCTTCATGGCGCTGTTGTTATAGATCCCCCTGTCTTCATGGCGCTGCTGTTATAGATCCCCCTGTCTTCATGGCGATGCTGTTGTTATAGATCCCCTGTTTTCACGGCGCTGTTGCTGTTATATATCAATCCGTCTTCATGGCGCTTTTGTTATAGATCCCCCTGTCTTCATGGCGCTGTTGTTATAGATCCCCCTGTCTTCATGGCGCTGTTGTTATAGATCCCCCTGTCTTCATGGCGCTGTTGTTATAGATCCCCCTGTCTTCATGGCGCTGTTGTTGTAGATCCCCCTGTCTTCATGGCGCTGTTGCTGCTATATATCCATCTGTATTCATGGCGCTGTTGTTATATATCCCCGTCTTCATGGCGCTGTTGCTGTTATATATCCATCTGTCTTCTTGGCGCTGTTGCGGTTATATATCCATCTGTCTTCATGGCGCTGTTACTGTTATATATCCACGTGTCTTCATGGCGCTGTTGCTGTTATATATCCATCTGTCTTCATGGCGCTGTTGCTGTTATATATCCATCTGTCTTTATGGCGCTGTTGCTGTTGTATATCCATCTTGCTTCATGGCGCTGTTGCTGTTTTATATCCATCTGTCTTCATGGTAAAGAATAAACATGTCTCTCCAAGAATTATAGTGTGCATGGTGTTCCTGCTGATATTGTCAACCACTAATATTTTACTGGTGGTGTTTACAGATAATCAGGAAACCTATATATTTGGTTGTATGTATACATGGCCTGTTAACATTTTTTTAAATTTATTGAGTGAAGTATTAAGATTTTGGAATACCAGGTGTGTTCTGAGAAAGAGAGAGAGAGAGAGAGAGAGAGAGAGAGAGAGAATGCATATGCATATATATATATATATATATATATATATATATATATATATATATATATATAATCATATCATAATCATTATTCAGGGCCATCTCCGCATCGAAGGTTGGCTACCTAGGAGCGCCGTTCAGCTCTGTCCCTTGCTTTGATGGCGCAGATTATCATTGGCTGACTTCCAAGTACACTGGTTGAATGTGGCACTGTAAGACTGCCTGTCTAACTTTCTATGATTATAACTTGTCGCATGAATACTTCTCAATTTGATCTAAGTATTCCTTGCCAGCTCGATTCTACTTGTTACCCCTATAAGACGTCTTCCCACTGATGTTAACGTTGTACACAGACATTTAAAACAATCGACTTGTTTAGTTTTTGTTTTTCTTTTACGAACTTCATGTATATTGTACTTGGGTTTTAATTGAGTTCTAATTCTCGCTATATATGAGCACATAAACAAGAGTTAACAGACGGCAGCAGAGAAGATACTTGATAACTTGGTATCATGGCACATTAAACAACAAATATGATAGGATGCACTGAGGATAGAGAGTTGTGGAAGGACATGATCGCCAACGCCAGTTCGTATTGAACATTATGATGATGATGAATATATATATATATATATATATATATTTATATATATATATATATATATATATATATATATATATATATTATGTCATCCATTTGTTTTACAATAGAAACAATAAAAAGAGTTCTTAAATGTTATGTTGAACCAGTCTTAACATATGGATGTGAATCATGGACAATAGGACAACAGACAAGAAAATCATTGCAGTCTGTAGAAATGCGGTTTTACAGAAGAATGTTGAGAATACCGTAGACAGTTTAAAAGAGCAATATAGAAGTTCCGAGGGATGCAAGAAAACAAAGAAATCTTGGAAATTCTCCCAGAGAAGTAAAGTGAACTTTCTTTGGAGCAGGTGATGAGATGTGAACAACTGGAAAAGGTAAGATCAGGAAAAGTGAAAAAAACACAGGAAGGCAACGGTAGAAGATACTAGACATTTTAACATGTACAGAGGGAGGCAGCGGTAAATGATATTAGACGGTTTAAGAGAGATTAAAGAGATAAATCAACTGTGGAATTGAAAGGATGTACTGAAGTGCAAATGAGATGTAGAGACATGATTGCCAACGCCTCCAGGCATAGGATTATCAAGTGGCGATGTGCCATATTGGCTGTCAAGTTTGTCTGTGTTGGCTGTTGTTGTGCTGTTGGAGTTCTTATACTCCCGAGTGCTGTTCGAATACGTGCATATACAAGTATTTATTTTTGTCTCGTCTGGAGATTGTCTCAAAATAAACTTGTAAAACACTTATTACTATATACTGTCTAAAGCAATAAAGACTAGTGCTAGTGTTGCTACTGTCATTTCCTTTGTGTCAACAAAGCGGTTATCAAGTTAACTATCAGACGATTATTTCTGAGAATAAAGAACACAAGAAGAACAATATGTGTTTACTATTTAATCCTTCGAGCGATGCTCCAAGTTTCTGGATTATATTCGCCGGGTCACAAAAGGAATAGACATCTTCGTCATCCGCCCTTAAATGGATGTTAAGTGAGCATCTATGCCGTGTTTTGCTGTTTGCAGTAAAACTGTGATATTTGCGCGTTTTGGCCCAAAACATCCGACTCTAGCGCGACATTTTTTGAGAATCAACTGCGTTCCCTCTAGACTCCTACTCACTTGGACAGACTAGATTGCTTAGTCTGTTTCTAGAGGCACCACGAAGAAGTGGAGCAGGATCCGGATAATTCAGCTTCGCCAATCCATAAGCAAGGCGTCATCTATGATTCCTTGACAGCTTTCAGCCATGTTGTTGAGCATCGTCTTTGCCCCCCGATGCTCGGTCAATGCTCAGGTGAATGTGTTCAAGATGTGGTACCAAGGAATCTGGGTTCGAGTAGTGACCCAGACTGTAATTTGTTCAGTGTTTTCTGTTGCTCTTGCTATTACATTTTTATGAATTTTGCTGTGAAGGCTTCCATCATCCCTTATTACACACATGCATCATAAAGTACATGACCTGATTCAACAAAACATTCCCTGGCTTATCAACCTCTGAATCCAAAAACACGAGAATTCAAGCAGTTGTTGTTGATGTTATCTAATATTTATGTCTACTTGAAGAACATTCACACATTCTTGTATGCACGGAAACCAAAATTAATTTTAAGAGCAAGATTACAATTGTAGAAAATTCGGAGATTTTCTTTTTAGAAATCTATTATTTATAGATTCTGAATTTGTCTAGTAATGCCTTACTTAATTCTTTCATGACTCTTTGTTTGGGGTGCGACTTAATCGATGAGCTATTCGCATTTTTCTTTTTCGTGAACGAATTCTCATCCTTCCTAATCTTTGCTATAATCGTTCCACATAATTTATTCTTAATTTGTAGAATGCGGAAGATTCGATCTCTTGCTGTGTACAGTTAATGTCTAAATTCTACAGATATTTGTTATAAGGAAACTGTATTACCTGAAGAACTGTATTATTATCACTGGAGTCTGTGGAAATGTGGTTTTACAGAAGAATGTTGAGAGTACCATGGACAGCTAAGAGGAGTAATGAAGATGTTCTGAGAGAGGTCAAAGCAAAAAGAGAGCTAATTTCCAATATTAGGAAGAAACAATTATCATTTTTTGGCCATGTAATGAGAAGAGAACAACTGGAATATATTGTAACAACTGGAAAAATTGAGGGACGAAGAGATAGAGGGAAGCAAAGCGAAAAAATAACAGACAGCTTAAGAGAATGGCTTGGCAGAAGGTAAACAACAGAAATGATAAATAGCTGCCGAGATAAAAGGTTGTGGTAAGACATGATCACCTACGCCAGTAGACCCGGTACTTGATGATGATGTATTACCTGATCCGCAAAGTGACGAATTCTGTAATATTTTGAACACATCTACAGCAGCTTTTCATCGATCTAGTATTGTAATTAAAATGCTAACATTATTTTGAATTTACCGGCTGTGACTAGATTCTTGTCGTGACCTCCGTCCAAGAACTATTCTGCCACAATATATAAACATTATGAATTCTTTAATTCTGAGAATGAACCGTTTGTTTCATTCTTTCATTCCGAGAATGATCCGTTTGTTTCATTCTTTTATTCCGAGAATGAACCTTTTGTTTCATTCTTTCATTTCGAGAATGAACCGTTTGTTTCATTCAGAGAATGAACCGTTTGTTTCATTCAGAGAATGAACCGTTTGTTTCATTCTTTCATTTCGAGAATGAACCGTTTGTTTCATTCAGAGAATGAACCGTTTGTTTCATTCAGAGAATGAACCGTTTGTTTCATTCAGAGAATGAACCGTTTGTTTCATTCTTTCATTCAGAGAATGAACCGTTTGTTTCATTCAGAGAATGAACCGTTTGTTTCATTCTTTCATTTCGAGAATGAACCGTTTGTTTCATTCAGAGAATGAACCGTTTGTTTCATTCAGAGAATGAACCGTTTGTTTCATTCAGAGAATGAACCGTTTGTTTCATTCTTTCATTCAGAGAATGAACCGTTTGTTTCATTCTTTCATTCAGAGAATGAACCGTTTGTTTCATTCTTTCATTCAGAGAATGAACCGTTTGTTTCATTCTTTCATTCAGAGAACAAACCGTTTGTTTCATTCTTTCATTCAGAGAATGAACCGTCTGTATCTTTCTTGCACTCTTAGAACCAACTGTTTCTCCACTTATTATCATTTTAAGAGTCGACCAGTTTAATAGTTCTTTCATTCGAATAACCAACCATTTCCCCCGCCCTGAGAGTCATCAGTTTCTTTATTTCTTAAAACCAACCATCTGTTTATTTCTTTCAATCTGAGAACCAGCCATCTGTTTATTTATTTCAATCTGAGGACCAACCATCTGTTTATTTCTTTCAATCTGAGAACTAACCATCTATCTATTTCTTTCAATCTGAGAACCAACCATCTATCTATTTCTTTCAATCTGAGAATCAACCATCTATCTATTTCTTTCAATCTGAGGACCAACCATCTATCTATTTCTTTCAATCTGAGAACCAACCATCTATCTATTTCTTTCAATCTGAGGACCAACCATCTATCTATTTCTTTCAATCTGAAGGACCAACCATCTATTTATTTCTTTCAATCTGAGAACCAACCATCTATTTATTTATTTCAATCTGAGAACCAACCATCTATCTATTTCGTTAAATCTGAGAACTAACCATCTATCTATTTCTTTCAATCTGAGAACTAACCATCTATCTATTTCTTTCAATCTGAGGACCAATCATTTATTTCTTTCAATCTGAGAACCAACCATCTGTTTATTTCTTTCAATCTGAGAACTAACCATCTATTTATTTCTTTCAATCTGAGAACCAATCATCTATTTATTTATTTCAATCTGAGAACCAACCATCTATTTATTTATTTCAATCTGAGAACCAACCATCTATTTATTTCTTTCAATCTGAGAACTAACCATCTATCTATTTCTTTCAATCTGAGGACCAACCATTTTTTTCATTCAATCTGAGAACTAACCATCTATCTATTTCTTTCAATCTGAGGACCAATCATTTATTTATTTCAATCTGAGGGCCAACCATTTATTTCTTTCAATCTGAGAACTAACTATCTATCTATTTCTTCCAATCTGAGGACCAATCATTTATTTCTTTCAATCTGAGAACCAACTATCTATCTGTTTCATTCACTCTGAGAACCAACGATCTATCTGCTTCATTCAATCTGAGAACCAACTATCTATCTGTTTCATTCAATCTGAGAACCAACTATCTATCTGTTTCATTCAATCTGAGGACCAATCATTTATTTCTTTCAATTTTAGGACCAACTATTTATTTCTTTCAATCTGAGGACCAACCATTTATTTCTTTCAGTCTGAGCACAAACCATTTGCCCCTCTCTTTCATTCTAAAAAAAAAAAAAAACTGTTGACCTCTCTCACCCTCCCTCCCTCTCTCACCCTCCCTCTCTCTCTCAATCTTTCTTTCTTACTTTGAGAACCGTTGTACTCCCTCGTTCTCTCTGAGAACTGATCGTCCCTATCTTTCCTCAATTAATGCTCCCTAAGATATAAGATATACATTCAAACAGGGACACATGTAAAGCCACGTTTTTTTTTCCATAAACGAATATAATAGACATAAAACGAGACCAATGTCACCGGATTAATACTTGAGAACAAGACGAGTGATTTTTAATAATCACTCGGAACAACGTAGACGTATGTACCACAAAGCAAGTAGTCGGGAATAATTGTCCAGACTAGCATTGAAACCACGGCGGCTTACTCTGAAAGTTTATTAAAAATCCTTCTCAATATATTTCATTGTCCGCTATTTTCAATACATTCAATGTTATTAAATTTTCATATTACAGTTGATCTTTGTTGATTTTCGTTAAATGCTTGTAATGACTATTTTTGGTTTGTTGGTCCTGATTATTAGAAGTTAACAGACTTAGGCTATTTATTATCTATTCTTAGTTCTTCATCATCATCATTCTATGAGTTTCTGTACTCAGTTGACAAGACGTAAAGCCAATACGTGTCTTATTTCAGCCGTTGTCTTGTCTGATGCAAGCATGAATATTTTTTTCACAAATATTCTTTTCTCTTCACCTTCATCCCTCAATAATGTAAATATATATGGAGCCACGATAGCTCAGTGGTTAGTGAACTAGAAGACTACAATGGACAAATGGTAGGGTTCGATCCCTATCCACGGACCGGGTTCACTAAGCCTTAAATGGGTACCGGATTTTTTTTCTGGGAAAGTAAAGCGGCACGGGCGTAATACAGACCACATTACCCCAAAAATCATATGCTGAAGGACTTTAAAATTTATGGTCACTAACACAATATTCCCTATACGCCACTTGGCGGAATGTGGCCCTTTACTTACTTTATATATATATATATATATATATATATATATATATATATATATATATATATATATATATATGTCTGTCTGTCTGCGATCAGGACTCAGTCAGAGTAGGATCCCAGACTCTCACATCAAGTCAGCTGTCAGGCTAAGTGTGTTGATCGCCCCCACAAACAGAACATCACAGTTAGTCTGCCATATCCACTCCGACTGAACACCCGTTAAAACGTTGCACTGTGTTCTGCGCCAGTGACCCAGTGTATCCGATTTCAGCCAGCATTTTATTTAGGTTTGCTTTCCTTAACCTTTGATTGTCCCCAATCTACCTGCAAGGCAGCAGATGATCTTTTCTGTAGGGGGGATTCTGCCCTTAGACGGTCGGCCTTCCCAGGTTTACGAGCACCGTCTGCCCGAGTCACTAGTGGTGACTAACACAGACATGCGACTTGTAATGTGAGGAAAATGCAACAAGGAACGCTTTTCATGCATAGCTTTCTATTGTTCCCGCCGCCCATCCCCATATACCGGTAAGTCACGTCCTCTTGAAAATGATGATCGTCGTAGCACCAGATGATGTTAGGCCATCGTTGATGACTCCAATTCCGATCATATAGACACACAGTCAGTCGTCAAATTATCCCCGTCGCACATCAAACAGCAGACCGTAAGATTTGCGCACGGCCGGTTAAGGGAACCATTACGATGACGTAGTACACAAAAATGTCGCCCAACACTTAATTTCGTTCCATTTAGATTTCTCTGTGATTACTCTAGTGTAAGCAGTCTACGACGAACAAAACACGAAACAAATTCCCCAAAGAGACAAAACTGCGGCTGACGAAGTAGTTTACATCAACGTGTAACATGGAAATAACTTGCGTCAAAGAATACCATCAACGGTCATGAACAGCACCAATGTGTGACGTAAAGCGCAGATCAAGTCTAGACGGTGGAAGGTCTCACTCACAACACTTGAGTAGTCAAAAACGGACTGTTGTCGGCCTACAACCTCACTTTATCAACACAGATGTATCAAGCATATCATCATTTTGACTTTAACGCAGAAAAGTGCAAAGAAGATCCGAAATTAATCAGACCCTGGGGGCATTTTCTGTAGCGATCGAGAGGACATGGACTAGATCCGCCATCTTGTAGACGGAAGTCTCAATAGCCCATATATATATATATATATATATATATATATATATATATATATATATATATATATATATATATATATATATATATATCAGTCCTTGTTGTGTTTTGTAAAACTGTCACCATACCTTGTAGGAGTGTACGTTACACCCCACTACTGGCTCCTGATACCAGCTTTACCGCAGCACTGCAATTATTTACCTGTTCTCTCCCTTACTATATACCAACTTGACTGCATATATATAACCTTCCATTTTCATTTTCTGTATTCAACTTACAAATATGAGCTACATATATTTCGCCTATCTCAAATTAAACTCTACGATCTATATCACTTACCCCAGCATCCAAAATCATTTTAAAATTAATTAGAAAACGGGGGGAAAACCCCAAACACACACCATAAAACTCCAACCAAGCATTTTATTACCTAGGAAGGAACCATTATCATAAAGAGTCGACATATCGTAAAAATAGCTAACCTGCTCATTAAAGAAATACTTGTTCCCTAACGTCTCGAAATATATAAAAAGCTTCCTTTTCTGTCAAACTATATATTTGCACGTGTTATTATTGCCAAATCTTTTGGCAATTTTTGCAGCCGGTTATATCCCTCTAAATTGTTGTGTATTTATCGATCCAACCATTTTTTCTTTATAGTAAGATCATCTGTCCATAATTTCTATCTCCATTTGTCAATTATTGTTGCTCTATTTTATCGATTTGCCCTTATTATCATAATCTTTCTCAGCTATGCTGTACAAATTGTTTTCTAAAAAAGAGAAAAAAAAGGAAGGGTTGCCGAACTCTGTCCTCTCATTCCATGAAAAGAGAAATTAGATACTAGTCATCTTCTGAAGCTCTGATGCACTTACAGTTGTAATATCTCTGTTAACGACCATAACACGAGAATGTAAGCTGCCAACATTCTGGTTTGAAATTACTTACCACCATAACACGAGAATGTAAGCTGCCAACATTCTGGTTTGAAATTACTTACCACCATAATATGAGAATGTAAGCTGCCAACATTCTGGTTTGAAATTACTTACCACCATAATATGAGAATGTAAGCTGCCAACATTCTGGTTTGAAATTACTTACCACCATAATATGAGAATGTAAGCTGCCAACATTCTGGTTTGAAATTTCTTACCACCATAACACGAGAATGTAAGCTGCCAACATTCTGGTTTGAAATTACTTACCACCATAACATGAGAATGTAAGCTGCCAACATTCTGGTTTGAAATTACTTACCGCCATAATATGAGAATGTAAGCTGTCAACATTCTGGTTTGAAATTACTTACCGCCATAATATGAGAATGTAAGCTGCCAACATTCTGGTTTGAAATTACTTACCACCATAACACGAGAATGTAAGCTGCCAACATTCTGGTTTGAAATTACTTACCGCCATAATATGAGAATGTAAGCTGCCAACATTCTGGTTTGAAATTACTTACCGCCATAATATGAGAATGTAAGCTGCCAACATTCTGGTTTGAAATTACTTACCACCATAATATGAGAATGTAAGCTGCCAACATTCTGGTTTGAAATTACCTACCACCATAACATGAGAATGTAAGCTGCCAACATTCTGGTTTGAAATTACTCACATAATATATATCTTGGAGGGACCTGTGGTCTAGAGGTAAGACGTTGACCTCTGTCTGGACAAGAAGGTTCCGAGTTCGATCTCCACCACTGGCTGTAATATTTATTTTTTTTAAAAATCGAACTCGTAGTTTCTGTGTGGCTTTACCCTCCCCTGGTAGCTGGGCTGTAAAATCCGACGTCTAGCCCACTCGGAAAATAGCGAAAAACAGGAAGTCACGTGTGTATTCGTGCACATTAAAGAACTCTTTGCAGTTCTTTATCGAAAAGAGTAGGCCAAAAAAAAAAAAGGCCGCTGTCAAAGCAAAAATTGTTAAACAAAAATCTACTCATTCAAGCCGAAAGCGGATGTGTCGGGCCAAAGGGCGCAAATATCCAGAGTTGCCGTAAACTCGCGACACAACGCATCCACGCCGACATAACAAGTGAATGCAAAGAATAAGAAGAAGAAATGTATCTTGAGATCATGAAAAGTTTCAAGTTTATTGGAACGCGTTGCGGACCGTTCCGGCTGAATAAACTAAGTGAAAGTAATATTTTAAAATTTACTTCCATTATAATATCTTTGTTAACGGCTGCACGCTATTTGTGCTGATTGTGTTGACTCATAAAGAGGAACGACCACACACCATTGATGTTTTCCCATTTAATTCAACGTCAATTATGTGAATTTGTCCGGCACACATGCATCTCTTCTTCTTCTTTCTTCTACCTTTTAGCTCCCAGTGGAGCATAGGTCTTCAACAAACACTTTCCAAGTCGTTCTGTTTTTTGCCATTCTTTTAAGATATTTTCATGTCTTCCCCATCATCTTCATCTCTGCTTCTATCTGTCTTCTCCAAGAATTCCTTGGTCTTCCTCTTTGTCTTTTCCCCTGGGGATTCCAAAAAGGGCCTGTTGCGTAATACTCTCAGTTGGCTTCCGCAGTTTGTGTCATATGCACACTGCATGCATCTCTTAGTCTGCTTTAATTGATTATTAAATCGGTATATATTCCTTTCTCACACACCTCTAACGTCTGCTTTAATTCATTATTAAATCGGTATATATTCCTTTCTCACACACCTCTAACGTCTGCTTTAATTAAACGCAAAACGCGCCCCTGGCGTTATTTTCATTCAACATAAAACGAGCCTCTGGCTTTTTATTTACATTCAATATAAAACGCGCCTTTGACGTTTATTTTCATTCAATATAAAACGCGCCTTTGGCGTTTATTTTCATTCAACGTAAAACGCACCTCGGATGTTTATTTTAATTCAACGTAAAACCCGCCTCTGACGTTTATTTTCATTCAATATAAAACACGCCTCTGACGTTTATTTTCATTCAATATAAAACACGCCCCGGACGTTTATTTTCATTCAATATAAAACACGCCTCTGACGTTTATTTTCATTCAACGTAAAACACGCCTCTGACGTTTATACTATTTCAACATAAGGAACGCTTCTGATGTTTATTTTCTTCTTCTTCTACCTTTTCAGCTCCCTGTGGAGCATAGGTCTTCAAAAACATTTTCAGCTCCCTGTGGAGCACAGGTCTTCAAAAAACACTTTCCAGACTGTTCTGTTTCTTGCCATTCTTTTAAGATCATTCCATATCTTCCCATCATCTTCATCTCTGCTTCCACCTGTCTTCTTCAAGAATATCTTGATCGTCTTTTTCCTTGGGGTTCCAAAAAAAGGGCCTGTTGTGTAATACTCTCAGTTGGCTTCCGTAGTGTGTGTCCTATCCAGCGCCATCGTCTTCGCTGTATCTTTTTATCCACAGGTATTTGACTGGTACATTTGATGGGTTTTTTTTTTTTAATTCAACATAAAACACGCCTCTGACGTTTATTCTAACAACGTTTGTTCTAACAACGTTTATTCTAACAACGTTTATTATAACGTTTGTTCTAAAAACGTTTGTTTTAACAACGTTTATTATAACAACGTTTATTCTAAGAACGTTTATTATAACAACGTTTATTCTAACAACGTTTATTATAACAACGTTTATTATAACAACGTTTGTTCTAAGAACGTTTATTATAACAACGTTTATTCTAAGAACGTTTATTATAACAACGTTTATTCTAACAACGTTTATTATAACAACGTTTATTATAACAACGTTTGTTCTAAAATTGTTTGTTCTAACAACGTTTATACTAATTCAACATAAAACGTGTAAATAATTCTAGAACATGACTTTCTGACGTGTCAATTAATTGAATGCATGCCACTGAAAGCTGCTGGTGTTGTAACATCCCTTTCAAATTAAAACTATATGGCAGTGGTATCCAAACGTGTGACACACGCGGCCCCTAGTCCCTGCTGACGATATATCGGCGACACGGTCATGGCAACTACTATCGTCTAACCTGCCCGAACTCTAGTTCCATGATAGGATATATCAGGTGTTTAATAACGACAGAGGGAGCCGCGATAGCTCAGTGGTTAGTGAAAAAAAAAAAGTACCCCCGTCACGCCAAGTGGCGTATAGGGAATATGGTGTTAGTGACCATAAATTTTACAGACCTTCGGCACATGATTTTTGGGTAATGTGGTCGGTATTACGCCCGTGCCGCTTCACTTTCCCAGAAAAAAATCCGGTACCCATTAAAGGTTGGGTGAACCCGGAAGCCGTCGGTTGGGATCGAACCCTACCCCTTGTTGTTTGTAGTCCAGTTCACTAACCACTGAGCTATCGCGGCTCCCCAGTGGTTAGTGAACTGGACTACAAAGGACATGAGGTAGGGTTCGATCCCAAACGACGGGTTCCGGGTTCACCCAGCCTAAAATGGATACCTGATTTTTTTTTTTTGGGGGGGTGGGGGGTGGGGGGGGATTAAAGCGGCGCAGGCGTAATACCGACCACATTACCCCAAAAAACCATATGCTGAAGGTCTATAAAAAGTATGGTCACTAACACCATATTCCTTATACGCCACTTGGTGTGACGGGCTCTTTACTTTTTTTTTTTTCAATAACGACAGAATTACCACTATCCTGTGGAATCTTGTTTATGTTCTACAAGAAATATTAAGCCTATGTGGATAATGTGATTTTATGATTTCTAACCACTCAATAGGTAGTATATCCTTGTAGCGACGCCCTTGCCAACTTTGGCCCCTAGGTGCATCATTGTGCACTTTGGGAACCATCGATGTATTGTGCTTTTTTTTTTTTTTTTTTTTTGCATTTCATGAAAAAGAAGATAGGAATTCAAACATACGCACAATGAATAACCACACATGCGCAACATCACTAGCCACACTCAACCATTTACAAATACATATCTGCAGTAGCACATATACAATTTGCGATATGCGGATGACACAGTCCTAATAGCAGAGACAGAGAATGAACTATAAGAAATGGTAGACATAATAGTAAAAGAAAGCAACAAAAAAAGGTCTAAGTCTGAATAGTAAGAAAACAGAAGTAATGGTCGTATAAAAGAAACAATCATCACCATCATGCAACATATAAAAATAAACAGGATAAATCTGAATAGGGTGCAACGCTTCAAATAATTGAGCACAATAATAACATCAGATGGAAGATGCACCACAGAAATAAAAAGCAGAATAGCTCAGGCCAAAATAGCATTTCAGAAAATGAAAAATATCTTATGCTGCAACAAATCTATGTCAATAGAAGTGAGAAAGAGAGTTCATCAGTGCTATATAGAGCCAATTATGACATATGGAAGTGAGTCATGGACAGTAGACAAACAAATGAACAGACGATTAGACGCCACAGAGATGGGATTTCTCAGAAGAAATGTTGAAAGTTCCCTGGACAGATAAAAAGACAAATGAGGAAGTTCTCAAAGAGGCCAACACAAAAGGGAGCTCTTAAAAAACTTCAGAAAGAAACAATCAACATTTTTCGGGCACATCATGAGAAGAGGAAAATTGGAATACTTGGTTACAACTGGCAAAATAAAAGGAAAGAGAGATCGCGGACGACAAAGAGAGAAAATACTGGATAGCTTGGTTGTCATGGCATGGAAAACAGTCAACAACAAAACTGATACGATGTACGGTAGATAGAAGATTGTGGAGGGAGGATCGCCTACACCAACCTGTATGGCACATGATGATGATGCTGATGATCTGCAGTAGTAACAACCTCATGTTGCCTTTCAGGTCATGAAAGTCACGGCTTATGATACTAAGCCTCGTGTTTGAGTATTATTGTCTTCTGTGTCTTTACAGAATTCGTTGATCTTTCATTTCTTATACCTTACTCCCATCTCTCCCTCCTTCATTCATCTCTGTCATATCGTCTCTACAATGTATTCTTCCTTTACTTCACCAAATCTACCACTTTTTCTTTTGCAATCTCTCGTTCACAACCTCTCTCACATACAGCCTGTTAGTCTCCCTCTTTCTATCAGTTTTCTTTCCTTCTATCACATTCCATTTCTTCTCTCTCACTCACTCTCACTCTCACGATATATTCATCACATTATCTTACTCCTTAAGGGCTAACTAAACTTATTTTTTCTCTCGCTATTTTTTTTAAATCTCTATTACTCTAACAGTTTTCTGTAACAGTCTATCACTCTTTGTCACTCTATCACTCTATCTCTCTCTATTACTCTATGTCTCTCTATCACTCTATCTCTCTCTATTACTCTATGTATCTCTATGACTCTATGTCTCTCTGTCAATCTATGTCTCTATATCACTCTATGTCTCTCTATCACTCTATGTCTCGTTATCACTCTATGTCTCTCTATCACTCTATATCTCTTTATCACTCTATGTTTCTCTATCGCTCTGTGTTTTCCTATCACTCTATGTCTCTCTGTCACTCTATGTCTCTCTATCCCTCTATATCTCTTTATCACTCTATGTTTCTCTGTCACTCTATGTCTCTCTATCACTCTATGTCTCTCTGTCACTCTATGTCTCTCTATCACTCTATATCTCTTTATCACTCTATGTTTCTCTATCGCTCTATGTTTCTCTATCACTCTATATCTCTCTATCACTCTATATCCCTCTGTCACTCTGTTTCTCATAAACTTTCCGAACGTCATTCTCTCTTCTTTCACTCTCTATCTCTCTCACAAAACAGATACGGCCCCAATCAATCTTCCCCTCTATCCCGCCCCCTCCCCCCCCCCACAAAATCATACTCTATTTCAATAAACAGACACACGTAGTCACTTATCAGATCAAGAGATAAGAATGTGACATGTTTAACATTTGATTGTGACAGGGGCCGGTAATCTTCCTATCTTTTTTTTTCAAAAGAGAAGAAAGAACGTGTTCTACCTAAAACAACACAGATGTGAAACGAAGCCATAAATGCCACCGTAACACAGAACAGATAAAAATGTACAGCCTAGTTATCAAAGGTTATCATAATAAGGACAGATGGAGAAAATAGAGCAACAATTAGTGACAAATGAAGATAGAAATGGTATGGACATATCAACAGAATGTTTTTCTTTTTAAAATTAATAAATGTACGTCTTAGTGTTCACCGGTTATAAGGGCGTGGAAGCGCCGTGTCGTAATTTTTACGACAATTTATGTTCCGACAGCGACCATTCTTGGCCTTCTCTTTTGGACTTTAAACTGCCAGGGGTTTCTTTAATGTCCTCGAGCACACACAGGACCGCTGTTTTGCACTAGTTCTCGGCGTCGGACCTCATTACCCACTGTCGGGAGGGGGGGGGGATGAGACAGAGAAAGAAAGAGAGAGAAATAGAGAGAGAGAGAGAGACAGAGAAAGCGAGAGTGAGAGTGAGAGTCACGAAGAAATCAGGCGTTTATTTTATAAAAACATTTCCAGCGCTTGTAGTTTGAATCGAACTCTGGATATTTCTGTCTAGAGGCTGACGTTTTACCCTCTATTATTTATATAACCCAGGGTACCAGGTTTTTCATTTTTCTTTTAGTGGGATAGACTGCTGATCGTCAGATTACGATTGTATAGCCGATCATTTTGTTCCCAAGCTGGTGAGATAACCACTTCTCTACAGGTCAACTTTGTTTATTATTACCTCCCTTAATTCTACACAAGTTCTATAAGTATTAAAACAAGGGAACTAATCAGTGGAGGTAGTAATTGTAATGAGGGCTACTTGAACAGGTAGGGTTAGTTAGATGACGGTATCTTAAGAAAGAAATGGACGTTTCGCGATGAGGAGAGAAGACCTAATAGGAGGTCGCCCAGGACGGCCGTTTCAAAAGGGAAAAAAGCGTAGTAAAAATGTTTGTATAAGAATTATTAGGATTGGGACTCAAAAGGAGAAATGAAAAAAAAAAGGTATAAATGGTATGGTTAAAGCTTCACGTAACAAGTGGACAACGCAAACCAGAACGACGTTTCGGCTCAATAGGCCTTCAGCAGGAACAAACATTAACGGCTCAATAGGCCTTCAGCTTGGGACTCAAAACTTATTTAACCTCATGTGCTAATAACCCGCATATTTTTTGTTCGTGCCTGGTTATGGCAGTTCACGCTACTCCACTGTAAGAAAGCAAAGCCTTGATATAAAAAATGATGGTAATGAAAGACTAATACAATCTTGATAGATTAGCTCTCAAATAGTGCGTAGTAATAATAATAATACACTAAACTGTTGTGAAGAAAGGCAAAAATGGGGTGGTGATGTATCTCGATCATTTGACCTGACAAAGACCATCCTGCAATGAACTGTGAACGGGGGGAGAAGAAAGAGTTAGACATATAAATAATGGGAAGATAACATCAAAGAATAGATAGCCCTCGACTTAGCAGGGTCCCAAAGAACGATCGCAGACCAAGTTTATAGAAGAAGTTTAATTAAATCTGTTAGTAGTGCCACAACGATCTCCACGGTTATGGGATTAAGAAGAAATGAAGGAACATACTTTAGTTTGGTCGAGAGATTATCCCCCTTGCATGTCGAACAAAATAATCAGTGCTCAGATCTCCTTAAATACGGTGTCAAATGGAAACAGAGAAATCGC